>BSBK01014779.1:0-31982 GCA_027943335.1 Chamaecyparis obtusa | reverse complement strand
GTAATATTATTTTTGCTTTCTTTATACAATTGCATTTTTTTATTAACCCTTAATCAGTCGGAGTGGTAGATTTTTGTGGTGTTTTTCAGGAGGACACAATCAAGAAGTTACCTATAGCACCAGATCATATAAACTTCCAAGCATGGATGTATCCAAATCCACATACTAATTGGTGTAATGATAAAATGTAACACTTAAAATTATGTATAAGTACAGGACCTCGGGTCCCGGGCTAGGCTGGAGGTTTTCTCCACCCCGCTCTTTCCTACCAGTGCTCGCAATGAGCGGGGTCACATGTATTAAAAATTTATATATATTAATAAAAATTTTACAGGGCCTCGACCTTTTACCAATCAAAAAAAAAGAAAAAAAAAGATGGAGATGTTTCTAATATATCTTTTTGATTAATTTAAATAATTAAATACAATAACCCTCATTTTATTATTAGAAAAAAAAAAAGCATATACTTATTTCAAAACATTATCTCTTGTCAATCCCTACATTTACTTCACCTAACTGTAATCTTTATTTATATTTTACTCTTTGTGCTACATGCCCACTTGAATGGGAAGTTCTATTAAATGCAATCGATTTAGATGGGATGTTATATTTACTGGAATTGAAGTATGTTGCAAACACTAAATGGCAGGCTGCATCGTAATGGTGATCTTGAAAGGTGATATAAGAATATTTGGCCTGGTTGCTGCATTAAAAGTGAGGTTGCTTATATTCATTGTTCAATTTTTTTAATTTTAGAAGATGGAATGAAATGTACTATTCTACCCCACCTCTTCAATATTTATTTTTACCATTTCACATTGTAATTTAGTTATAAATGTACACATACCTACCTAGAAACTGATGTCATTTTGATGAGATTCTCCTTAAATGAGGAGAGCTTTTCATGGAGAAAGAATTGCAAAAAAACAAATCAAGTGCCTAGATTTCCCAGCACGTCTTATCTCAATACATAAGTTGGGAAAAACTAGAAATCTTCCCATGCAGGCAAAGATGCTTCCAAGTAATACAAACAACCATTTGAAAATAAGAGGCAGAACATAAAGAAGGAAACTTGGAAATCACATATTTACTCAAAGGGGGCAGGTGCGTGTTCCACCAGTCAGGGGCGTGTTATAGCAGTCAGTGAATGGTAGTCATCACAAATGTTTAAAATTTAATTAAAATTAAACATGCATGTGCAATATGCCCATAAAATCTTGCAGATATTTAGGAGTGGAAACATGGAACACAAATTGTTCCATTTTGATTATACAATGTTCAAAAGAAAAGAAACATAGAACCCAACACTGTTGGAGGACGGTACCCATAATTGTCTAACATGCAAAACTGCATTCAACATTTGCATTAGTCTCTCTCATTTTCACTTTACACAAAGTTATAGATATTTTGAAGTCCTTGTGCGAAGGATAAGTTACCTCTAATGGAAGGGTTGCAATCAAGGGTGCACATGTTTCTGATGTCAGAGTCTTTTCCGTTGGAAGAAACAGTGTCTTTACCTGCACAGATCATGATCAGAAATACAAATTTAGCAAAATCTCATAAACCATGGTTTAGGCAAGAGAAATCTTAAGTAATCGTCCCTACTTCTGATTTATATGCTTTAAATTTCTAATCTGATCAATATGAAGATAGTATTTTTTTTGTTCTATTTTCTTCTGCTGCTCAACTTATGTCTCCCTATCTTATGTTTTTCATCCTTCCCCAAATATATCCACCCAGAATATTCAAATCAGATTGAAACACTCTCAGCCTCCCAACGCTTAATCCCTCTTTGTGGTTAGCTACGCGCTGGAAGATGTGCATGCAAAAGTTCAAAGCATAGACAAGGCACATGTACTGTTTGACAGTTGCATCAAACAGATGTGAAATTTCCTGGCAAAGGTCCACTTTCTGAGTCATACTTCACGATATGATATTTTTGTTTGCCCAGCCATCGAAAAATCTTTACTGATGTAAGATTGCTAGAATGTCTGAATAATCTGGTGGGCATTTGCCCAGGAGTAAGCCTATCGGCTTAATTGTCTATTATTTTAAGCATTTTGTTGTGTTTAAATTATTTAGTCTTAATTTATGATTTTGATTTATTTAGTGTTTTTTTCTAATTTTCTTGTTAATAATGAGAAAGTTTTTCAGAGTATCTCAAATTAAAATTTGTTAGTTTTATCTTTGAATTTTTTTCAAATATATATTTAATAAAGTTTAGTTTTGTATTTAAGGATTTGACCTACAAAATTTTAAATTTAAACTTAAAATACCAATTTAAGTTGATCCTTTTTCCAACTAATCATTATTGTCAACTACTACACAAGATGTTAGAAGGAAAAGTACTTAGTAGTTGAGCTACAAGCATGTTCCAATAGCTTTATAGCATTTGTTGATTTAATGCCAAATATTTTTAACAATATTGTACCAATAGTTATGACTTTAAAGTTTTTAGTATTGATTATAACTACCGATAATTGAATGAAAGGAATTCCTTAGAAAGACACAAATCATGTGATGTCATACTAGTCACCAATAAAACATGACTTAGTGCACAACTATCACTCTCACTCTTTTTTGGCCTTTTTGGGTCTTGGCAAAAAACATGTTGATTTTTTATTATAATTGATTATGTGGCCTTGAAACCTTAGTTATAAGCAAGGGATTTGACAAGTAAGCTATTGTAAAAAATGAGGAATGGTTTGAAATTTTCATGTAGCATTTTGAAAAGCTCAAAGCTAGGTTGTTCAACTATTGGGTTCCACGTACAAAAGAAGCTTGTGCCTATAATAAAAGAGGCACACTTATCTAATAGAAGTAACACTTCTATTGAAATACCCGAAAGTAATATAATGTTCATTTAAAATCATAGAGTGCATCAATTGTAATTATCATGTTATTGTGTTGATGACCATTAAAGATGTATATATGGTTTAAATATGCTTATAAGGCCAATATAACTAAACATGCTAATCTACTTTGAGATGAATTGAAGAACATAATAGATGGCATACTTCAAAGGTTTTGGTGCCTCAAAAAATATTTTACTAACTTAATATGGTAGTAGCTCATTCATAGTTCAATTAGTTGAATTATTATCCTCAATAGATGATCCTCTCTATTAGCATTCTCTTTGTTTAATAGCTTCATTGGTGTTTACACAATTCATGCATAAAATCAATAGTGTGAATGATCTATTGTCTACAAGCATGAGAACATTAGGAGGGGGTTCACATTATTTCTTATATATCTTTTCTATGAAATTCATAAATTAGGCTTATTATTTTATTAAGGGTAAAAACAAATTTTGAAAGGACCCCAAAACCCAGTCACAAAAAGGTGTAAAAGAAAGAAAACATACAAACGCCAACCCAACCATTAGCTAAACAACATAAGCCTAAAAAAATTTAAATATGAAAAGCTTAACTACAACAACACAAGGTCAAAGCCCCCAACAACTCAGTACATCAGGTTTTGATAGGCTCCCTTAACCTTAACAATAGGTTTTGAAAAGGCCCCCATAACCTTCTAGAGATATAATCATAAGCTCCATTTTTTAACAATAATTGAGAAATTAAATTTTTTAATCATTTAACATGTAATCATAAATATTAGTAATATCAAATTAAGATGTAAATATATATATCAACAAAAGATGTTTTTTCTATTTGTTTAAATTAAAAATATGATATTTTAGATTATTAAACATTAATGTTATTATTACACGTTAATGGATTGTTGGGGGTTGATCCTACTCACACGGATAAAGCTTTAGTTTAGTGGAGCAAGTCAGATGAGGGTTTGATTAAAATCAATTTTGACGAGGCTTCAAAAGGAAGCTCGGGCCCATCAAGGGCAGGATATGTTGTCCGTGACTCTACAGGTAATATTTTAGAAATCAAAATCAAAAAATTGGTAGAAGGGACAAACAATGAGGTCGAGGTCCAAGCGGCTTTACTTGCACTTTAACTAATGAACAAGTTGAGGGTGGAACATCTGCACCTAGAAAGGAATTCTCGGGTAATCATTAATGTGATTGCTGACACTAAAGCCCATGTATGAAAATTGGACAAGATCATCAATATGATACAAAACAAGCTTGGTGCCTTTGGAAATTTTAAAATTTCTCATATTTATGAGAAGGGTAATACTTTGGTGAATTCACTATCCAAAATGGAAGTGAATTTCACATAGAAATTTGGCTCAAAATTGATGGAAATTTAGTAGGACCTTTAGTGGCCTACAAGGTGGTAGCTAACAATTAGCATCATTTACGCAAGGTTGAGATGGCAGATTTTGGGAGTACTGGGTTAGCATCCCACATGCCCCAGTACTCCATCCACATTGAATTCATGGGGAATATTTTGAAGTAAATTCAGTCTTTTTTATCAAGATCAAGAAGTTGTTGTGTGTAGTCTTCGACATCTTCATACACACGTTTACAGAGTGGCATAGAAGAAAAGGCGATGGAAGAGGATTTTTCTTTCAAGGTATTGAAGCAAAAAATGGCCTTTTGAAGCAAAGAATCTATTCCTTTCTTCATCATCTTGGTCCGAGACCTATTGGGTTTTGATTTGTGGTCTCCAAGTTTCAGTTCCACGTGAATATAGGCATTTCTTCACTTTTTTGTGCCTATGGATGGAATAATAGGCACAAGAATATTTAAGTTTTATAATGCATTAAGATGCATGTAGACTCCTACCTTGCACTATTCGTGGTTTTGCCAACCCATCAACCATAATTTTATTTGAACTATATTATGATATTGAAATTAATTATATTCCTCCTCAAATATGTTATGTTCATATGTTCATGTTCTTTTTATGTTTATTTTAATCGTGAAATATTGCTCTTACAAATTTTTGTGGTACTATATTCTATGACCATTAACCTAAAATTTTGGTCCTTGTTAACCATTTGATGTGACAAAGGCTTAATTAAGAAATAAGGAACTTCAATCTTTAAACATGTTGAATTTATAAAGAGAGTTTCAAAGAAATTGTTGGTGTTCAATCTCTAGCATGTTGTGAAAAGTAGATATATAGAAATTCCTCTACACAAAAATGTGTTTAATTTCTTGATAAAAAAAAACCATCTCTATATATAGAGATTAGAGTTTCCAAAAGAACCATTATTTATAGGTGGAATTCCTAATATATAGTCATATTTTAAAAGTCTTTGTGAAAATTCATTCACATCTAATTAAGTATTAATATCTAAGTTGGAAGATTCAAGTTCATAATCCCAAAGCAATTGCAATTCACAAACATGAGTTGTGAACTTAATGAGCTATAGATTAAGTGGCACTGTAGATCTTGCATATATATTAACATATAAATATCTTTAGCAAATATTATTTAAAGAGCACACCATTATATGCATGGGATAGATTCAATGCTTATCCCATTGGTTAACTACTAGTTTTGTTTTGTAGAAAACTTGTAATTAAGTCTTCATGTCTTAGAATATTTAAGGTTGTAACCCCGAAGTAATTACAAGTCACAAACATGAGATATGAATTCAAGGAGATATGGATTAAGTGGCATTGTAGATCATGTATATATTAACATATAAATATCTTTATAAAATATTATTTTAAGAGCACCATTATAGCCACGGGATAGGTTCAATGCCTATTTCATTGGTCAAACTATTAATCTTGTTCAAGGAATATTATAATATTATGTTCAAATATAATAACATATATTTTTTAATTGAGAATGTGAGTTAGAGTTTGTCGTGATATAGTATATTGAAAATAGTTCATGTGACATTTTATGAGAGATAAATGTACATGGTTTTAGAATTAACATGGCATAATTTGAGATGTATACAAAATATTGTTAGTGATTCAAATAATTATGATTTCAAAGGGAATAATTTATGGGTGGTGAAAATTTCTAGCTAGGTAGAGTGGCTAACATGTGTTGGGGCATTATTAGGTTATGTCACACAAAAATTCTAAATGATATATGAATACAAGTTGGAGTAGGATATAGGACAAAAAATTGTGACTATCTATTAATAACTTTAATGATCCATTTTGCTACCAAATAAACCCCTTGATTTTTGGGATCTAACATGCCTAACCCACCTTAAGCTTTAGGTTGGATACAATGTAACCAGGAGATGTACTTGAAACTAGCCTTACCACTCCAATTAGACTATAAAAGTGGTGAACAAGCTAATAAGATCAGCATAACCTTTTAGAGGTATCCAACAAGAGTAGTAATAAATGTGTGAAGCCAAAAATATGTGACTAGATCGTATTGGTTAAATGTTTCATTTAGTATAATCCAAGCATCGATGAAAATAAAATGGAAAATAGTCATGGGTTGATAAAATCTTGATGGCTCATCAATATAAGAACGTTTCATAGAAGAATTGATACTAGAAAGTAAAAGGAAGAAGAAATTTGGAAGAAAGAAGAAAGCAAATGTCATGACAAGATAAGGCACTAATACTAGGAAGAATAAGAAAAAAGAGCCAATAGAAGAAGGATACGAGGAAGAATATATTATAAAAGAAGAAGAATAAGAATAAGAACCACAAATATTTTGGCCTAACAAGAATTAACATGAGAAAGTTATTGAGAAAGCAAAGAAAACCATTCTACAAAAGAAGTGAATTGTTTTATAGAACAGAAAGTTAAAATGTTGAAAGATTTATCATCTCTGGCAAGATAAAGGGACATAATATTTAAGTTGAAGTAATGGGGAATATATGAGAATAAAGAATAGAAATTTAATTACTTATTTAAAAAATCAGAGTTGGAAGAATGATCCACTATCAATAAATGTACATCTAAATGACTGCAAATTAAAATATGTAATGATTGACTTAGAAGAAGACTTGAATATAATTTCATATACAACTTGGAAAAAATTAGAATGCCAAAATTGGTTAAAGAAAAAATAAATATAAGTTTAGTTGATGGTTTTGGAATGGAGACCCTAGGAACGTGGAAGAATGTGGAACTTGTAAATGTTGAGGAAACAAAATAATGTGTTGACTGTGAGGTTGTTGAAATGAAATTTTTTTTTAATACATTTATATCCTTATTAGGTCTAAGGTGGTTTGTAAATTCAAATAGAATTGTAGACTCCCAAAAAGAGGATATTTCATTTACAAATAGTAGCATAATCATTCATATCCCATTAGGAGAACTAGATGACAAACCACATGTATAAGAAGTGGTCGATGAAAATAGAGGGAAGAATGTGAGGAATCTCTATTCCATATCTAAAATTCTAGATACAGAGGAAGAAAAATCTAAATAGTGAAGGGAAAATTAAATTGAATAGAAAAAACTAAAACACTAACAGTGATGAGGTCCTTGAGACCTGTATGAAAAGTAAACCAGAACTAACACCCAAAGAGTTTATTGATTGTAGAGATCTTTCTTGATATACGTCTTTGTCAGAAGTTTATATAAAGTGTTACAAAGGGCTATTGGTCTGAAATCATCAAGACTTTCCGCATTAGGTTTCTTAGGGATTAATGCTAGAAAGGTACATTGTTAATTTCATTTAGGAGTTTCCCAGAATTTCTCATTCCTTCAAGAGCCCCTAAAATTTCTAAACCTATGAATGACCAGCATTTTAGATAGAATAATGCAGGGAATCCATTAGGCCCAGGAGATTTTTCAGGATGAAGATCCCTAAGGGCTTCCTCTACTTCTTCCATGGAAAGTTTAGCATTTAAAATTTTGTTTTGATTTTTTGAGATGATTCTAGGTATAAAACTTAGAATCTTGTTTTGTGTTGTCAAATTGGATCCGTCTGTATTGTTGAGGATTTTCTCAAAGTAATCTACAACTTCTTCTCCTATTTGATTAGGATCTTCTATCCATTCCTTGTTTATTTTTCTTAATTTCTATATTTTGTTTGCCGACCTCCTTTGTTTAGAACTGTTATGAAAAAAATTGGTATTTTTGTCACCCTCGGCCAACCATGTCTCTCTAGATCTCTGTTTCCAAAAAATATCCTCTTTAGCTAAGATGTCTTCACGTTTCATCATTAGATCCTTTTATTCTTCATATAATACCTGATTCATACCTCTTGCCAACACTTCCTCATTTAAACTTGCTAACTTACTTTCTATTTCTAGTTTTTTTCTCAAATATATTGCCAAAGTGGGAATGATTCAAGTTTGGTAGATTCCTTTTTATTAATTTTAGTTTGGACATTACTATAAATGTTTTAGATCCTTCAAAAATAGCTTCTTTCCACCATACATCTATATTCCTTAGGCAATCTATCTCTAAAAGCCACATTTTTTCAAATTTAAAGGAATTCTTTTTAGGGAGGTTAGCTTCTATACGTGCCAATTCCATTGGGAAGTGATTAGAGCCTGAGAAAGGAAATATTTTTGCTTTCATATCAAAATCAAAGTTTACTAGATTTCCCAAGAAGAAGAACCTATCAAATTTTTCTGTTATCCTACTTGAATTTGTTCTCCTATTCGACCAAGTGTGCCCATCATTCCATGTCCTAATTTCAAAAGCTCTCAAACTGTCAATCCATTGATTTAATTCTCACATAGTCCTTGTTAAGCTCCTAGAGCCTCCTACCTTATCTGCCTCACTTAGAATGGTATTAAAATCTCCTCCCATAATAATTGTTTCATCGGGGTGTGCCAGAGTGAAGTCATTTACTTCTTGCCAAATCTCTCTTTTATCATGAAGGAATTTAGGACCATAAATATTGATTAATAAAAAATTTAGATTACTTCCAATACTTCTAACCCTACCACACATCCAGTTTGTTGTCACTTCTAAAGGAACATAGAGCTACATTTCCAAGGGTTCCAGATAATACCTATTCCCCCCGATCCTCCTATTGAGGGGGAACCAAAAACTTCCCATCCTCCTAGTTTCCTATTCAATAGTTGATAGCCTTCCTCATTTAATTTTGTTTCCTGAAGCATAATTATTTCTGATTCAAAAAGAGATAAGTGCCTTTTAATCATGCATTTTTTGTTAGGGGCATTAAGACCCCTAACATTCCATGTGGTGATTTCATTGTTGGGTGGGAAGGAACTTCCCCTTCCCTGCATCTAAAAGTTCTATAATTTTAGTTTGGCTTGAAGCCTTACCAACCTTTTCTCTTAATTCCTTGAGGAATTTCTGCCCTCTTGATTTGAGTACATATGCACAGTCTGGAAAACTTTTCCTTGAGTTTTTAGTTTTAAATCCTAGATCATCACATGAATTGGACTCATTATGTATCTGAGGTTCTCTAATACACTCCTCCTCTTCCCTTTCCAAGGCTTCTAAAATCTTTGGCAGGATATCTAGGTTTTGACTTGTCTCCTTGGATGTTTCATCCTCTAGAAGAGGGTTGAGTCACAAAAAATCCATGATTTCCTTTGTTGTATCCTTATCTATTGGAGAAGAATGTTCTTCCAGGTTTTTCCTAACCTGATATATCTTACCTTCATCTACTGAATAAGAAATATTTGATTGAGCTCTACCTTACTGGGCCATTTCTACCATTACTTCCTTACTATAATCCTTAACCATAGATCTACCTGATCTCTTATCCATTATATCAATATTCCTATAGAAGTTCTCCCTATCCATAGATCCTACTCATATATATATTTCCAAGTTCTTGTTCTACGAATACTCTCATATCCTGCACTTGATCTTTGACTTGCACCAGAGAGTTCTTATATTCCTCTAAGCTAATGTCCTCTGATCTTGAATCCACCACTATTGTTCTAGTTGCATCTTCTGCCTCCTTATCCTCTAAATCATTGGTCTTCCTAGGTCGGGGAGGGACACCTAGCATTACTAGCTACTTATTCTTTTGAGACTCTGGAATGAATGAAGGCTCCTCTCTGTTGTTATTAATTTCAGAATTCTTCAGAACCTCCGACCTCGCTTTGGTCTCGGAGGGTTGAGCTACAAGGAGGTTGATTGTGAAGCCCCCTCCTTCTTCCTTGATAGTGATGTCGCTAGGGGTAATTTTCCTAGATTGAGTTGGATTTTTAATCTTTGGGGTTTGTTTGAATTCTTTTACTAGGTTTGTCAAGATAACAAGGTTGATTTTAAACAAAGAAGAGCCACTCTTGATAGTGATAGGGTTCAATGATTTTATTGAAATATCCATATTGATTATGATTGTAATTTCTGCCTGGGGATATTTGGTGTTTACAGATCTAACAAAAGAGCCTAACTTGTTACCAATTTTCCTAAGGATGATTTTATTTATACATTCTAAAGGCATATTAATAAGCTTGATAGCTCTGGCTACTAAGAGACCTTTGAGATTATTTGGATTAAAGGACGGGGACCAATCTACCACAGTGAAGTCTGCACCTAACAAGCTAGGGCATTCGTTGTTTAAAAAAAAAATTTAAGCTCTACATTGCAACAATAAACAAAGATAAATTCATATACTTACCTGGTTGGGAAAATGCTTTTGGATCTAGTCTGTAATTTTACCTGAGGATAAGCCATATCCGTTCCATCTCAAAATTATTCCTTTAATTTTCATTAAATCCTGGGTGCATTCGATAACTCCATCATCGATTTCTAACATAGAGTCCTACTTCTTGCCTTAGAAATTAGGTGACTTATACATAAAGGGATTCGAGGGCTTCAATCTACGATGGGGGGCGAATAAGGGGTATGCTTTGGAGAATGTTCACCCTTTCTAGGGTTAGCTTCAGCTTTTGACTCAATTGAAAGTGATTTTGTGACCTTGATCCTACAGTGCGAAGGAGAATATAGGGCATTCTTTGGGAGGTTGTTTACTGGCCTAGGGTTTAAGCTAAGAATGCTTGGAGAGTGCAGGGAAGCAAAAAAATTCTCTAATGGTAGAACAAAGGGGGTCGTGTCATTGCACCTTGAAACTGAATTAAGCGTTGTTGGGTATAAAGGAGCATTTACCTTCTTCTGCTTTTTTTAGACTACCTTTGTCCATAGATTCTCCCTTGATTGAAGACACAAAGGAGCGAGGAAGGAGCCCACAGATCCTTCAGACAATGCTAATGGAGAATTATAAGTTTTAGCATATCACGTGGAACAATAGAAGTTCCATTGCCTTTGAAGGCTTTCAACACTAAAAATTTTGTGTTCAGATCTCGCATATTCAGATTAGAAAGCCATTGCATTCTTTAACAATTAATCCTCTTTTCACAATGTTTTATTTATACTAAAAACATATAGAGGTCAGAGAATAAAAAACTATATATTTAAATTCTAAATTATTTTTTAAAATAAAATTATTAATAAATTCAATTTTAAACTTTTCTTTCTATATATTTAATATATAGAAATGCCATGCATTAACAAGTGTATTAATTTATGAAGAAATACACCCAATCTCTCATATAAGAACGTTAATTTTCCACAATCTGTCATTGTTATTGATTGCTGCTTTCAATTTAGATTGTGGATGTTTACTTGCATCAACATTTTAGATCACACTCTGTGATCCATCATCAAGATGATAGGAATCTCAGAGAGAAAACATGGTTAGATGTAGATCTCACTAAGATAAATAGAGCTAGCGAAAAGACAAAAGGGAGGAGGTTGCACAACAACCAAGAAAGAAACAAGAAGAGATAAAAGTCAAACAACAAGAAGAAAGGAGATAGGTCACAAGACAAGTCAAAGATGAAAAAAAAAGGTCAAAAAATAAACTAAAAGAAAAAAGAAGAAGAAAAATATAAATCATTAAAATATAAGAAAAACATTTCTCTCACACACACATCTCACAAATTGATTTATATTTTTCTTCTTTCTTTTTCATTTAGTTTGTGTATTTTTATTTATTTTTCATCTTTGACTCTATTTAAAAAAGATTTTAAATTAATATGAATATATAATAAACAAAACATAAACATATCTATTACATAATAGTAATATTAAATGATGACCACCTAATAATCATTAATAATAGCAAGTTTCGAGATTCATATTAAAATAATTTAAAATTTAAAAACATTAAAATATCATATTTTTATATTATAAAGTAAAATACTATATCGCTTATAATAAATTTTTACTCTCTAAAAAAATTCAAGCTGTCATATACAACCATGGGAACCCCTCATCCTTCTTATCTTTTGACTAGTTCTATTTATCTTAGTGAAATTTGCATTTGACAGCTTTTTATCAGTCTAATGATGACAAAAGTTGATGCAAAAAACATACACAATATAAATAAAAAACAACAAGCAATAACAATCTCTCATATTTACTTATTAGATAAAACAAACTTCATATTTAAAAATTGTATGTAATTCAAAGATAACAAAATAAGTTATAATGTTGGAGGAATTTATGTTTAGCATGTGTACTTATATTTATATTTAAAATCTATTTATTTATGAAAAATACAACAATTTTATCGCAGATTTTTTTGTTATCATAAACCTTTCGATAGCTGCGTCCTATAAAATCTGTTCAGACTCGTTTCTCCAAACATTGTCATTTTCATTTCAGAAACATAAGTAGGCATTCATATTCGTTACTGATGAATCCATTACATCTCTAAACGGAACATGTACAGGTGCAGCTAAATTGATATACCCCGCTAAAGATCATGATACTCAACTTCAGTAGGACATTCCTCTTTCAAACAAGACCGTGTTCCATCCCAGTATTGGAAAGTGAATGATCCATTACTGATACTGCCACTGCCAGTATGATTTGCAACTACAGAATTCAATAAATTTATATAACAGAACTTTTCTGGAGGAACACAGTTTCACTGCCATTGTAACAATGTAAATTTCTTATTATAGTTATACAATGCCAATGCCAGTTCCATCCCCGGCCAATCTCAATCTCAATCTGACAGCATTATGTAGAGAGGGTCGGTTGAAGGAGGCAATGCACATTCTGCTTGCTACCTACGACCCCCCTGTAGACTTTTCTGTATACCTTCAACTATTGCAAACTTGCATTACCAAGAATGCGCTTTCACAAGGTAAACAAATCCACTCTTTCATCAATCACAGGGGATATGCATTTACTACAGGTTTATTTTTGGACAATAACCTTATTAACATGTATGTCAAATGCGGTAGTTTGGTACATGCCCGTAAAGTTTTTGAGAACATGGAAGAACAAGACGTTTCGTCATGGAATACCATAATTTCAGCTTACCGAAGATATGGGTTTCCTCACGAAGTATTGTCACTGTTTCACCAAATGCAACGAACAGGTAGCCAACCCGATGAGTTCACCTTTGCTAGCATACTGCCAGCTTGTGCCAAAATAAGAGCTCTGGGACAGGGTATGGACGTCCATCAAAAGATAATGGAAAAGGGGTTTTTGTCAGATGTTGTAGTTGCAAGTGGCCTGGTAAATATGTATGCAAAATGTGGAAGCATACTAAAGGCGCGTGAACTGTTTGATAAAATGCCTCAAAGAGATATGCTTTCGTGGAATGCAATGATTGCAGGATATGCGCAAAATGGTGTTCTTGGCGAGGCTTTGAGGCTTTTCGAAGAGATGCCTCAACCAGATACCGTCTCCTGGAATGCCATTGTTGCAGGATATGCACAAAATGGTTTTGTTGACAAGGCCTTGGAGGCTTATAAGAAAATGCATTTGGCAGGTGTAAAGCCAAATTGTGCAACTTTTCTTAGCGTCCTTCCCGCTTGTGCTAAAGTGGGAACTTTAAAGCAGGGTATGGATATTCATCAAAGCATTATCGAAAACGGATTTTTGTCAGATTTTGTAGTTACCAGTGCTCTGGTAGATATGTATGCAAAACGTGGAAGCATATACAAGGCACGTGAACTGTTTGACAAAATGCCCAACAAAGACACGATCTCATGGAATGTTATGATTCTAGGATATGCACAAAACGGACTTTCTGGCAAGGCTTTGGAAGTTTTCAAACAAATGCAAGTGGCGGGTGCTAAGCCAAACTGCACAACCTTTGCCAGTGTTCTCCCAGCCTGTGCCCAAACGGGATCTCTAGAGCACGGTATTCATATCCATCAAAGCGTAATAGAAAGCGGGTTTTTGTCAGATGTTGTTGCAAGCGCCCTGGTAGATATGTATGCAAAATGTGGAAGCATAGAGAAGGCACATGAGCTGTTTGAACAAATACCTCAAAAAGACGTGGTTTCATGGACTGCAATAATTCAAGGATATGTACAAAATGGGCTTGTTGAAAAAGCCTTAGAAACTTTTAAGGAAATGCAATTGGCTGGTGTAAAACCTGATTCGGCAAACTTTATTAGCATCCTTCCCGCGTGTGCCAAAATGGGAGCTTTAAACCAGGGTATGGACATCCATCAAAGAATAGTCGAAAGCGGATTATTGTCAGATGTTCTAGTTGCAAGTGCCGTGGTAGACATGTATGCAAAATGTGGAAGCATATACAAGGCATGTGAACTGTTCGAGAAAATTCCTCAAAGAGACGTGTGTTCGTGGAATGTGATGATCTCCGGATATTCACAAAATGATTTTGTTGAAAAGGCTTTGGAAACTTTTAAGAAAATGCAAATGGCAGGTGTAAAACCAAACTCCTCAACTTTTGTCAGCATCCTCCCACCCTGTGCCAAAATGGGAGCTTTAGAGGAAGGTATGGACATCCACCAGAGCATAATTGATAGTGGATTTTCGTCAGATGTTGCAGTTGCAAGTGCCCTGGTAGACATGTATGCAAAATGCGGAAGCATACAGAAGGCATGTGAAGTGTTTGAAAAAATACCTCAAAGAGATAGAATTTTATGGACAGCAATGATTGCGGGATATGCACAAAATGGGTTTGTTGAAAAGGCGTTGGAAACCTTTAAGCAAATGCTATTAGCCGGTGTAAAGCCAGGCTCCACAACCATTGTCAGCATCCTCCCTGCCTGTGCCAAAATGGGAGCTTTGGAACATGGCATGAACATCCATCAAAGCATAATTAAAAATGGATTTTTGTTCGATGCTATAGTTGTAAGTGCTTTGATAGACATGTATTCAAAATGTGGAAGCATACACAAGGCACGTGAACTGTTTGACAAAATACCCCAACGAGATGTCATCTCATGGAATGCCATGATTGCAGGATATGCACAAAATGGCCTTTGTGGGGAAGCTCTCAAACTCTTTGAACTAATAAAACATTCTGGAACATACGCTGACCATGTGAGCTTCACTTGTGTTTTATTTGCATGCAGCCATGCAGGTTTAGTATGCAAAGGCTGTAAATACTTCAATGACATGAGTGACTCTTATTGCATTATGCCTACAATTGATATTTATGCGTGCATGGTTGACCTTCTTGGTCGTGCTGGATATCTTGAGGAAACTCTGAACTTCATTATAAAAATGCCGATTAAACCTCCAGTAGCTCTGTGGACATGTTTTCTTGGTGCCTGCAAAACACATAAGAATATAGGGTTGGGAGTATTTACAGCTACTCTCCTTTTTGAGCTGGACCCTAAGAATGCTGCGACTTATGTTCTTTTGTCGAACATGTATGCAGAAGTTGGCGGGTGGGCTGAGGTTCAAATGCTAAGGAGATTGATGAAAGATAGAGGAATTAAAAAGATACCTGGATGCAGCTGGATTGAAGGACACAAAATGGTGCATGCTTTTTGTGCAGGAGACAGATCACACCCACAGACACAGGAAATCTATGCAAAGTTGGAGGAATTGTCTTGGGAGATGAAGGCAGCAGGGTATTTGGCAGATTCAAGAAATGTACTTAATGATGTGGAAAAGGAGGAGAAAGAATTATTCCTCTGCCACCATAGTGAGAAGTTAGCAATTGCATTTGGTTTATTAAACACGCCACCTAGAACAACCATTAGAGTTGTCAAGAACCTTCGAGTATGTGTTGAGTGCCACACAGCAACCAAGTTTATCTCCAAGATTGTTGGAAGACAAATCATTGTGAGAGATGCAAACCGGTTCCATCATTTCAAGCAAGGACAATGCTCATGTGGAGATTATTGGTGATGCTTGAATGTAGTTGTTGCACTGTAACAAGGTGCACCATGTGAGACCTGCAATGATAAAGAAGGGATCAAGTTTTAGTTTTTAGTTTCTAAAAATTGGTTTCCTCTAAGGTTGGAGATATTGACCGTGCTGTTGACTTCAGTATGCAACGTGAATCATTGCTTATAGATATGGATGGGTTGTTTTTGAAGCCTATTTTTGCTATACCATGGAGGTGCTGCAACATTGATCTGTTCTTCATGAAGCCTGTTCATCTCTGAAGAGAAAAAATGAAGGAGGCGGGGAATGGGAAAAAGAAAATGGAGAAGAACAATTTTAAGAAATAAAAAGATGCTTTTATAATCCACTGTAAGTCAAATTATGATATTGCTATCAGGATTCAACTGTGTAGTTTTCAAGTCAAACTCACTGACCCACGTTTCATGAATAGTGGTTTATAAGAACCCATCTCTCGTGAGAATGAATGGTACACTTAGCACTCGTTGCAGCCAGGTGATGCTCACAGAGGTGAACCATTGAGGCTTCCCGGGAGATCACCCATCCTAGTATTACTCCAATTCAAACGTACTTAAAACCACCAAAAATGTGGGATAGGGGGTTACAATCAATCCAGTGTTTGGTGATGATGGGGATGACATATCTTGATAGTTCTTCATTCCAACCTTTTGCCATTGTTATGGTCCTTTTATCTGTACAGCAATTTTTGTGCCTATGTTTGGTCTGCCATCAGAATGAAACTGAAAATATCAGTTTAAGCATGGAAAGAGTTTATACGGATTTTGTCAGTCATGGTTACAAATTTCTAGTGCTGTTTCATATCCTTCTGTTTTTTCAGTATCCTAATATGTTTGTGAGCTCAGAATTTAAAGTGAGTATTTGTCCTCACCATTCTTTTCATTTTCACAACCCTTCAAGCCCTCTACTACAAGCTTATTTTTCTTGCCTTCACTATTACTGCATGTGATTAACATTGTTCCATCATTTTCCTTAACTCCACCCACTCAAACTCTAATTATTGCAACTCCTCACATAGTGCATATGGTCTTTTGATGGAATTGTGCACAATGACTGAGATGCTACTCACATTGCATCACCCATCTACTACACATCAATCATTCAACTAACAAATTATCACTTAAATTAACACCCTAGGAATGAACCTATATATATATATATATATATATATATATATATATATATATATATATATATATATATATATATATATATATATATATATATATAGGTTTATAGGTTTATTCCTAGGGTATTCCTAGGGTGTTAATTTAAGCGATAATTTGTTAGTTGAATGATTGATGTGTAGTAGATGGGTGATGCAATGTGAGCAGCATCTCATATATATATATATATATATATATATATATATATATATATATATATATATATACATGTTCATTCCTAGGGTGTTAGTTTAAGTGAGAATTTGTTAGTTGAATGATTGATGTGTAGTAGATGGGTGATGCAATGTAAGTAGCATCTCAGTCATTATGCTATACCATGAAGGTGCTGCAACATTGATTTGTTCTTGATGAAGCTTGTTCATCATAGAAGAGAAAAAATGGAGGTGGGGAATGGGAAAAAGAAAAAGGAGAGGAACAATTTCAAGAAATAAAAAGATGCTTTTATAAGTAGGAGGTATTTTCCACTGCAAGTCAAATCATGATATTGTTGTCAGGATTCAACTGTGTAGTTTTCGAGTCAAACTCACTGACCTATGTTTCATGAATAGTGGTTTACAAGACCCCATCTCTCATGAGAATGAATGGTACACTTGGCACTCATTGCATCCAGGCGATGCTCGCAGAGGTGAACCATTGAGGCTTCTTGAGAGATCACCCATCCCAGTATTACTCTAATTCAAATGTACTTGAAACCACCAAAAATGTGGGATAGGGGGTTACAATCAATCCAATGTTTGGTGATGATGGGGATGACATATCTTGATAGTTCTTTATTCCAACCTTTTGCCATTTTTATGGTCCTTTTATCTGTACAGTAGTTTTTGTGCCTATGTTTGATCTGCCATCCAGAATGAAATTGAAAATACCAGTTTATGCATGGAAAGAGTTTATACAGATTTTGTCATTCATGGTTACAAATTTCTAATGTCGTTTCATATCCTTCTATTTTTTCAGTAACCTAATATGTTTGTGAACTCACAATTTAAATTCGTTTGATTTTACTTATGCTTAATTTATAAATAGATTACTAGAATTTATATTTGTATGGGAAAAATAACAAATTCCTACTTTTTTTAGTTGCCATACATGTATGGTTCTTGAAAAACTTGATTAAGGAGGTTTGTATTTTTATAGAGAGAATGGAATAAACTTGTACAGAAGCAAACTTCGTCTTTCTTTTATATTTTAATCACATGTAAATGATATTACAAAATTGTACTTAATAAGTTTTATAATTTTATATTAGTGAGAGTGTTGGAAGGTGACCTAAAGAGAGCTAAATAAGCCATGTCCCTTTCTTATTAGTCTTATTGGGCTTTGATATCTCGCCCATGTGGGATTAGTCTCACCCTAGCTCGCACAAGTACCCAAGATAAGGGTTGCTAGGTGCTAGGCTAGGTTGAAGGGATACCCCCATGCATTAAAAAAAGAAAAGCAAAAACAAACAAAACATTGGAAAGCCCATGATTTGTGGTTGATTTAATATGAAAGGAAAATATTTATCCTCTAAATTGGTTTGTTCTTGTAGTACCCAAAACCATTGTAAGGCAAAATTGGTGTTTGATGATGATTGTTAGACTTTTACATTTTTCTCACCCATATTTAGTGGCTTGATATGCATTATTATGTATTTGCTAAGATCTTCGATTTGTGTAGGCCTCATTTTAGCTCACTAAAAACCTTTTTTTGTTTCGATCCTTACTTTAGTGGTAGTAAAAATTACCAAGGACTAGCGACAACTATGTGGACTATGATGACTTTTTAGGCGACAAAATTGTCGTGGATAGGTTTTTTCTCACCAATGAAACTAGTAACTTTGTAGAGTAGCATGCTATCGATAATACTTTAATGGATGTGATGTAAACTACTTCACCATTGAATTAGGAGCTAACAAGATGTTTCTTCCTATTGAATTTGTTGAGTATTTAAAGGAAATTGTATGTACTAATTTTAGTAAATGTTTGTAACTACTTGCCCTTTTATGGGATTAAAGAAACAATTGTTTATTTACATGCTATTTTTAGAGCTATGAGTGAATCCAAGATTCTTGTTGCTAACAAATGTTGTGAGGGTTGTATATAGTAGCCCATAATTCGAAAAACAAGGATGTTTTTGGATAGTTTGTAATGCTTCCTTCTTCTCATATAAAGAGAAGGATATTGATGTTGCGTGAGACATTTTTTTCCCACATTAGATATTTACAAATGTTTTGTTTATCTTGTCCAACAAGGTATGAGTTGAAAATAAAGGAGATTGTGTGGATATCCTCTTAAAAATGTTATTTTATTACAAGTTTTCCTTAGTGTGTTCTATTGCAATATTTTTTCAAAGTTTAAACATAAATCCATATTGTTGTAGTTTTGTTTGCTACAAATCATCCTTTTAGTTTGTTTAATGAGTTTTCTATAGTCCTTGAATACTCTTAAAGTCCAAATATATTAGGCTACACTTGTTTGAGAAATTAATTTGTAGGCTTAAAGAAGTGTCTACTTCAATTTGGTGTAAAAAAATCGTTAGATTTGGTAATGGAGACTTTATGAGAAGAGTTTTGATAGTTTAACAGGTAGTTGTAGCTATAGTTGTGAATGCAAGGATATAATTGTGTAATAATGTTAAAAAAAGAACCAAGTTGGAAGAAAAAAAAATAAGACAAATTTAGAGGTAGAAGCAAGCAAAAAACCATCAAAAGGAGTTACAATAATTAGAGTTTGAGTTGGCGGAGTTAAGGAAAATGATGGAACAATGTTAGGCACATGCAGTAATAGTGAAGGCAAGAAAAATAAGCTTGTAGTAGAGGGCTTGAAGAGTTGTGAAAATGAAAAGAATGGCGAGGACAAATACTCACTTTGTGAGCTTGAGATTTCCTAAAAAAGTGAAGTGTAATGTAGGAAATTTGGCTTTGATAAAAAGAAACTAAGTTCCTTTGAGAGTAAGTTTCACTAATTACACTTAGATAAACTTTACTAGCCAAAACACTTAATAAAAAAAAACTGATGAAACTTTCAAAATACAAAGATAATTAAAATTAATTAATTAGAGAAGTGGAAAATACAAATGTTAAGGAGCTTGGGGTTAAAACCCAAAGGTCATTGGTTAGGATACCAACACGTTATGCAAATGTCCATGCATTATGTCACGTGTTGAACATATGTTGTCATTGATGTCAAAGGAATGCCAAAGGAGTTCAATTGGTGTCAAAGGAGCTCACTGTGGAGTTGAATCAACATGTAATTATATACCCACAACTATCATTGTTACTATTGTCATGTTTATGTCAAAGCATTTAAGTTCTAGAAGTACAGTGACAAGCTATGTTGGTGATATCAATTGCAATATGTCTCTAATATCATCTTGCATCCATTATAGTTATTTAAGGTGCTCTAGAATGGTCCACAATATATTATTGAAGTTTGTTCCTTAGATTGTGTGTTTACACTAGAAACTTGTTTTGTTCTGCATTTTGTCACATTTAAGAGTTATGACCTATATTGGACTAGTAGGAGAGTTAAGCTACATATATAGTATCATATTCTAGAGTTTTGGTGGCCGAGTTTCAACATACAAATTTATTAATAGCATAGTGTTCATTGTACAAGTTGGTCAACTAGGTTATTGTTCTAGATTGATGCATTAGAGGTTTGTAATGTGTGCCCACTGGAGACAACATGTGAGTGGCATTTGGGACCAAATAAGTCTACATTGTCTAATGCATAGCATGTGCTTTCTTTTGGAGTAATGCATGGGATTTTGGACCTAGCCTATTACACAGATTTGGGTTTATGTGTGTGGCCAACTTATAACATTAATCTTGTTCTAAGCTGACATATGAATGTAATAATCATTGTAACATATATATAGTGGATATAGGTTCATTCCTAGGGTGTTAGTTTAAGTGATAATTTTTCATTTGAATAGTTGATGTGTAGTAGATGGGTGATGCAATGTGAGTAGCATCTCAATCATTGTGCACAATTTCATCAAAAGAACATATGCAATGTGTGAGGAAGTTCTAAAGTTGATCATTATAGAAGTGAGTAGTGTATTCGGTCTTGAAGGTTCACAATTCATATCTCTTGTATTTTGATGAGATTGTTGTCTCATATATTGAGCTGGTGCTCATATCTTGGTGTAGGGGATTGGTGTCTCCTATAGGTTGGTGTCTACTTCATACTGTAAATTCCTTGTTATATTCCTCCTTTGTGAGGTTGGATTTGGGAAGTAGATCAAGACATCTATTCTCACCATGGTCCTTCCCCCTTCAGGTTTTTACATAAATTTGGTTAGTATCATGTGTTGATGTGTGTTTGTGATTTGATAAGTTGCTTTATTTTTAAGGAAAGATCAGTAAATGATACTATATTAATTTGGATGCATACTTGAAAGGTTATTAATTACAATTGATGTTTAATCAAGCTGAAATTTGCATTTTTTAATTCACTTCCCTCTCTTAGCATAGCTACATGCTTACCATCATGCACTATCAATATGTTTGAATGAAAAACATGATCTTCCCAACACCCAATCCTACCAAACCAATCCAACTCCCAACTCACCAACCCAACCCATCCTCCCAACAAATGGGAAATGGTGGATTAGCCATCTAGGCAACATGACCCATCCTACCAGCAATCCAATCAGTAGTATGAGAACCCAACTTTACAATTCCATTAAACTACAAGAATAGAAACCAAAAAAGCAAGTATTGTACAATGAAAATACAAGGAAATAAATTACTATTAAGCTCCAAAATTTGCACCCTGTGCTGAATGGAAATAGTTCGGCAATTCTGGCATAACATGGGAATCACTTCAACGTGGGACATGCAACTGAAGTGAGACCTCCAGATTCTAGGCCAGTTCCTATAAGATGCTTCACTAAAACTCACAAACTTTCCGAAGGAAAGGGATAGAAGGATGACAAAAAAGAAAATCTAAATGTATGGTGATGCACTTAAAATTTGAATTTATGATATCCGAAGAAACTTTAACACTTGAAACTGCAAAATAATGCTTAAACTCACACAATCTTGCCTTTACCATGCATGCACATAAGTATTTTGTAGAAAGGTCTAAATGCCTATTTGCTCAATAAAGGTAAAGGAATTTTTTCACATTAGAGAGCTTATAACATTTGTACGACACAAACTTCAACCTGTACATTACATAAATTGCAGAAAAGGTATGAAACAATGAGACAAAATTGAAGGAAAATGAGACTTTTCACTAAAATTCGATCAAATCACACAAATACACTATTTTGCAAGTGAACAAGAAGGTGATAAACATTGTCCAAAATGGTCTCCAAGGCAGCCTCTGTATATCATAATGAATGAATTACAATAGAAATGTAGAAAATGACACAAAGGATAGAGAAAAATCACCAAGTGCAGAATTTTGCATAACTAAGAACTCCATAGAATGAGTTGAAAAACTCATTAAGTACAATGCTCAATCAAACCTCTTTGGGTCGAATGTAGAAAAATAGCCACAAAAATAGGCCTCTCCCATCTTCCAAAATTAAGTCCAATGCATGAAAAAGTCCAACCAAGTCATAACAAACGCAACAACTCACCAAAACTGCCCCTAAAAATGCCCCAACTGATTATAAATGCCTTCTAAATTTTAGGGGAAAGTAAAATTTGACCCTAAGTCTTCTCCGACCCCCCTATATACTCTCCTCATGTCTGCAAACTAACTCAACTTCTTGAGAAGAAGTCTTTCAGCCCATTAATGCATCTTATCCACTTGCATTAATGACACTAATTGCTCTCCTTTTTTTTGTTAAGAAAATTTAATAATTTAATAATTTATTTACAATATCAACCAATTAATAATTATTAAATTACAATAATGATGCATGAGAACAAATAAAATCTGGGCACTTGAAGATGTCAAATTCTGGAAAAACTTTTGGGCAAGTTGCACTAGGACAATTTTCAAAAAATGAATTTTATGACACCATAAACATCAAAATAATTTTTTCTGGAAGCAACAAAGTTTGTTCCTAACATCAATATCTTCCTCTTCACAAATTTATAGGGTCATACGAGTCCATATGTAGCTGTACCAAATTTATCTTCTTGTTGTAGATTCTGGAAATAAATTATGGGCAAGGTATTGTCACTAAAATGGACATAACTTTTCCATTTCCTCATGAAAATAACCCAAACTTGATTTAAATGAAAGAGTACTTATATATCTTTCATTTGAGTATGATATTTCACATTCATGTGTCCATAAAGGTTTGTACCATGTCTACAAAGTGGTTGTAATAGTAAATTTTTTTTAGAAAAATAGTAAAATTGTACATTTCCTGCAGCAATATATAACTTCAAATCTTTTGATGACAATGGACATTTGAAGTTACATATTCCCTAAAACATGTATTTTATTGTTTCCCCATTACTACTTCCTCTAGCTACACTTTATTGCAGTAGCTTGTATCTCTCATGCAACATGTATTTCCAATCTTCTCATCCTCTCTTGTAGCAGCATACTTTTATTTCTTATTGAATGCACCTTCCTGTAGAATAATTTGTCTCATGTAGAATATCATCCTGATTGACCCTATAGGGTGAAAATTAGGTAACAATTACATAACAAGATTTAAATGAACAATAAAAATAAACTTATAAAGAAAGATGCACTTGCAAAGCTTTGTACAATTGAGTTCTTTCAAAATACTTGCAAAAGACAAAGAAAATGAATAATGATTGGGTTTGTATGGGGATTTTCCTCAATCAAATCCCTACTTTGGTTTTTCTACTTTCATATGGTGAAGATAGATAAATTTTTTAAAATAGTGCATGAGTGCTCTTATTCCAACTTGTGTGTTTGGGAATGGTCAAAGTTGTTATGTGAAACAATGAACCAATTTTTTTTTAAATGAGGCATGTGATAATCCCAAGGTGCTTGAGGGCACATGACATGCTTATAATAATGATAGAAACTAGAAACATATTACTTGTGGAGGCTTGAGGAAACCAAGAGAAAAATAGAGAGCTAAAAGAATGATGTAAGAGTGTTGTAGAAATATGACCACCAAAATAAAACTATTACGCGATGCTAGTGTGATGCATCAATATCCACACCAAATAATTTACACTAAAAAAATAGAAGAAAATGCAAAAAAAGGCTAAGACAAAGGTGACACCAAAAAGTGACCACAAGAAAGGAGTCTTGAGCACCTTGAGAAGGAGAAAGTTTGATGCAAGGGTTGAAATGAGCCTACAAAAATATTGAGAGAATGGATACCAAAGTGGACACAAACATACGCAAAATTGTAAGGGTATACAATTTATGACACTACATTTTTCCCCCACTTTAGCTTTTCTTATGAACCTATGTGAATATGTATGTTAAAGTAAAAGAGAAAGATATTGAAAAGGAAGAAAAACACTATAACAACACCTAAAGGATATTATAGAGGTTGATGAAAGCTCTTTGAGAAGAGGAATAAACCTACAAAACAACTACATTATATGAGAAAAAAAATGCACAAGACAACATAAAAAACAAAAACCTACAAGGTCACTAGATTGGAACATGATAAACATAAAAAATTTAATAGCACACACACAAAAGAGAATAATACATAGCAGGAAAAAAGAAAAATAAAATTTTGAGTTAGCAAAGTGAAAGAGACCTCAATGTAGGAGGTTGTCAGAATAATTTGCCTCATCCCCAAAATTCAATAGAAATAAATGAAACAACAAATAGAATAATTATTGGGAGCCTTTTGAATCCCCCTTGTTGTCGACAAGTTGTCTATACTGAAGTATATGACCAGATATAGTGTTGTCATTATGGCAACAAAGTCATATAGCAGTTTGGAGTCAGCGCACTAAGTGTAAAGATCAGAATTCAATTAAGTGTTGAAGACTAGACATCATACAGAGCACCAGAGACTCAGAGCATCAACGCACATGTGTACAGATGAATTAAGGTATGCACCCTGGAAGTTAAGTTTGTTAGACTATACATATGCTTAGTCTAAAAGCACATAAGTAGATATGCAAAGATGTGAAAGTTACAGTCAGTTGAAGTTACACAGCCAGTGTGTGCCAGCAGAGAACAGAGCATGGAGCCGATAGTGACTATTTTGGTTTGCGATTATAAATTAATGTTGTAGAGGCTATGCGCCCATTTTATTTAGGTTGCCGACATATGTACATGTATAATTGTAAGCACACTTAAGCCAATTCATTTGGAAGCACTGTTTGTAATTAGTTATAGGGCCGACCTAATTGTATAATTGGTATGAGTGCATAAATATAAGGTGCACCCATTGTATTTGGCATGGAAGTAGAAATAGAGTTGTGATAAGCAGAGCAGAGGTATGCGAAGTGAGCATAAGATGTATTAGAGATTTGCAAGAGGTCAAAGCATCAACGCACCAAAGGAACTGTTCTAACAAGCAGTGTCACAGTGAACAATTCACCTGTAGATATAGTGTATATCTGATTCAGAAGGTTGTAGCCTTCATCATTTGAGTAGTGAGCTCTAGGACAATGAGTCCACTCCCCTAGCAAGGATCATTGTAAAAGACTCCTAATAGGGTCCGACCCTTAACAAGGTCTACTGTACTAAAAGCATTGTAAAGCTACTCCTAACAGGGTAAAGGATCTTCTAACAAGGATCACAAAACACTAGTGCAGATTATTAGTGGGTATCAAGTCCCACCGGGGTTTTTACCTATTTGGGTTTCCCCGTAACCATATTGGTGTCATATGTTGATTTCATGTTTCATGGTTATGTGAATGTTTAATTCAGTTCTTAAGCATTTATGTTCTGCATAAAGACTAAAGTTAAAAGTTAAAATACAGTGAACACTGATTCACCCCCCCCCCCCCCCCCCTCTCAGTGTTCCCATTCCTAACAATTGGTATCAAAGCTCTAGTCCTCAGCACAGAAGTTTAACCACTTGAGAAGATCATGGACAAAGTAGAATCTATTACATGTATAAAAGTAACCATTGAAAGTTTTTACCTCTGTACAGTTTCTTGCAATGTGTCCATGCTTGTTACAAGAAAAACAAGTGCATTCTACTTGCTTGCGCTCATTCCTAGGAGGACCACCATTGTCTTTGGTTTGATTTTCAGTCTTCTCATCATCAATAGAGTTCTTTTGTGACTCATTTCTTTCTCGAATACTGTCAATATGATTTTGTGCTTCATTGTATCCAATGTAGCTAGTGTCTCCTTTGATTCTTCTTGCATACAACTGTGATTCTACCAACTCAACATTGGTGTGTAATTTGTCAATATGATTATTTGCTTCTTTTAATTCAAACTCCAATTTTTCTTTGCAATTCCTTAGATCCAAGATTTCTAAGTTAGCTTCACTTAGTTCTTCATTCAGTTGAAGGTTCTCCTTGACTTGTTCATTGTAGACATCTTGATTGTTCATCAGTTTGTCATCAAATTCTTCAAGCTGACTCAATAAGGATGCATTTTCTTCACTCAACTTCTTGACTTTTTCTTCAAGTTCACTATTAGAGCATCCTTTCAAATCTTTTCTTAGTCTCTTGATAAATAATTGAGCATCACTAACTTTTTCTTTTAGTTCTTCAATTTCTCTTTCTGAATTGTCCAGGTCTTCAAGAGTGGCTTCAAGATTTTTCTTCAGATGTTTTGGTCATAGAGCAATAAATTGCAAGACTAGTAAGAAGAACAGAACTCAACAAGATCAAAGAAATCAGAATCAGACAAATGTTAGAAGTTCTCAGAATGTTACATGTCAGATATGTAACTATAATGGTCACTCAGCCATAACATGCAGAATGGTGACTCATGTCAATGCGCCAAGGAATAATAGACCTCCAATGATTTTTCACACCTGTAATAAGGCTGGACATATCTCAAAGTTATGTAGATCAAGGACGCAAGGTCAAGAAAGCCCTAAAAAGGTCGAAGAACCAATTTTGGATCCTGAAGCAAAAGTCAAGTTTGTGAAGGCCTTAGAAGATGCGAGCTTGATTTGGTAAGAAGGAAGGAAGGACAATGCTATTGAGAATGTATTAGATGCATCCCAAGTGGACGCATCCTCTACATCTGCATAAATGGCCCTCGGGGTCATAGGGGGAGCTAATTTAGCTCTAGACCCCTACATGGCTGGTATACTCATCCTTAGAGTATGCGACTTTGGACTTAAGCTATTAGAGTGTATAAGAACCTTCGTGCAAGAGTGCACATGCTGATTGTTAGCAGAACCCAAGTTTGAAAATTTGAAGTGACAACCTGGTTTACGTGAGTTGCATTAAAGGCAAATTTCTTACTTTAAGTACACAGAAAGTTGTTTGTTCACTCATTGCATTCATATTTAGAGTGATTAGAGAGCAGATTGAGCCTTGGAAGTTGTTGTGAAGATTTGGAGATTAAATTATCAGTGTTGCAGTGCATTTGATCGGTTGCAAGTAACCCTAGCACATTGCGCCGATTCGGAAGCCATCAGAACATCTTAGAGATCATTTGGAAAGCGAATATCAAGTAAGTCATGGCCACTCCTATTGTTTTTTATGTTGCTGAGAAGATGTATGTTTTCAAGAGGCACCCATTTAAATCAACCCTAGATGATTTAGATGGAGCATTTTCCCGCACGCCGATGGGCGTCATGCATGTAGAAGACATAAGGGCTTACATCTATTGTAAGAAGGAACATGTTGGACTGGATAGGTTAAGGGTGCACATGGACACAATGTTGAAACTAGACAAAATGTTCATGGATGAATACACCAAATGGAATGATCACCCCATTGTTGAATATGCCATGAAATATGACTTCTATGAAATTGAATGAATAAAGATTATGAGTTGATTGTGAAGGAAATAGAGAAGGCATTTGAAAAGGTGTTGTTAGAACAATAGATCAAACCACCTACTGCGCCCATCACTCATGCACCCATCAAGGAAGATAAAGTGGCAGAGCCCACTAATGTACCAATGATAGGTCCTCAGGACTCAGCTCCCATAGCAGGAACTCAAATAGAAGCAGATCAGTCTGCGCCCATGATAGAATCACCCAAAGATAGCACAATTATCATAGATAATGTGGAAATAGCCATGGCGGCTACTGATAAGGACTTGGACAAGTTTGAGGAAGTATTTGTTAGCACTGAGGAAGTTAAAAACCTATGCAGCAGTACACCTCCCATTCAGAAAGAAGAAGTAATCATAGAAGATATATCTGATGAGAAAGAAGAAGAAAATAAAGGAGTAGAGGTAGAAAAGAAAGATGAATCTTCTATTGATTTGGTCAAGGTGTAGCAAGAAGTGGTGATGGACAGAACTCCCATCACTCCCTCCTCAGCATTGTTGTCAAGTTTCACTCCTGACACTAGCAGTTTGGACTCCTGGAAGGAAGAATTCTGATTAAGTTCAATGTCCTGGCTATGGAGAAGGCTAAGGAGAAGCAAGTAATGAGAAATCCTCTCCTGGTGGAATCAATAAATATTTTGAACAATTTTCTGCCAGAGGATAAGAAGATGGTAAATGTACATTCAGTTGATGATGTGAGCACAGTCATCTCTCAGTTCAAAGTCAATTTTTCAAGCCTAGAAGAATCTGTGGCCATAGTGGCAGAGGAGAAGTACTTAAAGAAGAGACTCAATGAACTGATGAGTAATTTTACACTAGACTTGAACTCTCTTAAGTTTGGTCAGGCATCATTGAAGGAATTTGTAGATCAAGGAAGGAAAGTCATTGCAGAATCCATGGATCAGGATAAGTCACTGATGCCCATCTTAAGAAGATCAAAGATGCAGAGGCAATGATTGAGAAGGTGAAGATTTCAGTGCTAGAAACATCCATTGATGTAAACATGTGCAACAATGTCTATCAAGGTCAGTTGGACATAATTGAGAAGGCAGAAAAAGAAATGAGAAGATAAGGTCTAGACAGACTCAATTGAGGAATGCTCTTGCGCCCTCACTAGACATTCTTAGTCAAAACATAAAGGAGATTGATGTGACTATGATAACCTATGATCAAGGTCCGAGCATAGAATTGGAGAAGATGGAGAAGCTTCAATATGCATTATGCGCCCATCTACAAATAGTCAATTCACTGATAACCTTTTGGAAGAAGGAGATCCAGAACCTCAAGATTGCATATTAGATGTTTTCCCTGAGTAAGTGTATGTAGATAAAAAAAATTTGATGCACCTTTGTCATTAATGTCAAAGGGGGAGTTTTGTATAGAATATGGATTATATATATGTATAGGAGATATAAGATTATGTATAGAAGATATATAGAAGACAAAAGTTTTTGTATTAAGGGATAGTTAGCAACTTGGCCATATTCCTTTGTTGCCATCAATGAAAAAGGGGGAGATTGTTGGAAAGTTTTCTATACTAAAGTATATGACCAGATATAGTGTCTCATTATGGAAAAAAAGTCATATAGCAGTTTGGAGTCAGTGCACTAAGTGTAAAGATCAGAATTCAGTTAAGTGTTGAAGACAGGATAACATATAGAGCACCAGAGACTTAGAGCATTAGAGCATGTGTCTACGGATGAATTAAGGTATGCTCCCTGGAAGTTAAGGTTGTTAGAATATACTTATGCTTAGTCTAAAAGGGCATAAGTAGATATGCAAAGATGTGAAAGTTACAGTCAGTTGAAGTTACACAGCCAGTGTGTGCTAGCAGAGAACAGAGCATGGAGCTGATAGTGACTATTTTGGTTGCGATTATAAATTAATGTTGTAGAGGCTATGCGCCCATTTTATTTAGGTTTTTGACATATGTACATGTATAATTGTAAGCATGCTTAAGCCAATTCATTTGGAAGCGTTGTTTGTAATTAGTTATAGGGCCGACCTAATTGTATAATTGGTATGAGCACATAAATATAAGGTGTGCCCATTGCATTCGGCATGGAAGTAGAAATAGAGTTGTGATAAGCAGAGCAGAGGTATGCGAAGTGAGTATAAGATGTATTAGAGCTTTGCAAGAGGTCAAAGCATCAGCACACAAAGGAACAAATTTGACAAGCAGTGTCACAGTGAACAGTTCACCTGCAGATATAGTGTGTATCTGATTCAGAAGGTTGTAGCCTTCATCATTTGAGTGGTGAGCTCTAGGATAGTGAGTCCACTCCCTAATAGGGATCATTGTAAAAGACTCCTAACAGGGTCTGACCCTTAACAAGGTCTACTATACTAAAAGCATTGTAAAGCTACTCCTAACAGGGTAAAGGATCACAAAACACTAGTGCAAATTGTTAGTGGGTATCAAGTCCCACCAGGGTTTTTACCTATTTGGGTTTCCCCGTAACCATATTGGTGGTCATATGTTGATTTCATGTTTCATGTTTATGTAAATGTTTAATTCAGTTCTTAAGCATTTATGTTCTGCATAAAGATTAAAGTTAAAAGTTAAAATACAGTGAACACTGATTCACCCCCCCCTCTCAGTGTTCCCATTCCTAACACTTGTTTCTATTATGTCTTTTTTTTTTTCTTGTTCCTTCTTGTCTAGTTGGATGCTGACAATTTTCAAGGGTCCAATTTAGATTGTGGTTGTTTTTGGTTAGGGATCGGGCCAGCTCTTAGCTTCTTGGAGTTTTTGTTATAGGTTAAGGGAGCTAGGAATATCACTGATGTTGGGATGAGGGCACATGTTAATCCCTTGTCCTTTTCCTTGAAAGATATATAGTTTGAAGTTGTTGCCTTGTTGATGCTACAGCCTATTCTGTATTATCTATCACTTATTTTTTGTTGGCACAGTCTGATTGTGGTTGCATTAGTGTTTGGATGGCGTATGTCAATTTAGCTATGTTTGGGCTGATGTTTTTCCCTAATTGTACTCTTTGGCAATGTTGTATTGTAGGTTCCAGATCTTGGTAAAATTTGAGGGTCTCGGGTCCCTTCAAAACCTGTTGTAAGGGGTTTCGGGTCCCCTTAAAACTTATTTACCCTCTAATAAAAAACAAATAGAATAATTATTAAATGATGAGAAGAATGTAGTAAGTGATTGCTTCAAGGAGAGAATACATATGAATAGACATGGAAAAAAATATTGAAGAGAGCACATGAATCAACACTAGCTTACTCTATACTAGGGGTCATGAAAATTATGATGTCAAAACGAATCATAGTCTAACAAGTTGTATTATGCTAGGCGACCATGGATATGAAGAGGTACTAGCATAAGAATCACCGGGGATAACTTTAAGAACCTCCGACCCTCCCACAACACCCTAAATGTATTATTAAATTATATTTTTTATTAATATATACACACACATATGTGTATATATATATATAATATTAATATATATATATATATATATATATATATATATATATATATATATATATAATATATATATATATAATATATATATATCTATATCTATATATATTTATATATTCATATGTGTGTGTGTGTACACACACACACATATATATAGATATATATATATACATATATACATATATATATATACATATATATACATACATATATATACATACACATATATATATATATACATATATATATATATGTATGTATATATATGTATGTATATATATATGTATATATGTATATGTATATATATATATATATGTATATATCTTATATGTATATATGTATATGTATATATATATATATATGTATATATATATATATATATTTATATATATATGTGTATGTATATATGTGTATGTATATATATATGTATGTATGTATATATATAATATGTATATATGCATATGTATATATGTATATATGTATATGTATATATGTATATCTATATATATGTATATGTATATCTATATATATGTATATATATATGTATATATATATATATATGTATATATATATATATGTATATATATATATATGTATATA
>BSBK01014778.1:0-50672 GCA_027943335.1 Chamaecyparis obtusa | reverse complement strand
TTACAATAGGCTAAAATCTGTCTTAAGAAAGAGAACAGAGATTACAATTAAGAATAGAATGTTGTCATACTTTTGCACATTTTGGAAACCTAATTACTAGATGTGCTCTGTACCCTAGTTTGCATTATTATGTGGTCTTGATTAAGATTTGTGATCATTTATTGTGAGTACATGAAAAGGAAAGATAAATAACTGCATCTGAGATTACATATCATATCCTGAATATGTTGTATAGAAGGGAAGGAACTGAAAAGAAAAAACATTCATATAAGCTCACACATTGCCGTGAGCATAGAAAAATGCAAGAATTGCATAAATGAGTACAAATATACTTGAATATAAGGAGCTAGATGCAGGGGTACTAGACATTGCCTGGTAATGAGACTCGATCTTCAGCTTGCCCGGTGTGCTCCCGTGATCTTGAACCTGTAGAGAGAGAAAAATAGAGGGGTTAGATCCAATAGATCTAAGCAATGAATGGTGCCACAACATCTATGAACATGCATACGTACACTCAGTCATGCACCTCTGGCATGGGCTGTGCTCAGGGTATGTACATCAAGGAGCCTCTGGGAAATAAATGAAATACCATTGTTTTCACTAATATGTTTGTTCCATGTGCAGAGATACAAGAAGCTAGTTCATAACAAATACTAGAATACCGAGATCCAGATGAAATCATACCCTGTTTCAGAAGTATGATACAAATGCTATCAAATGCAAAAGAGAAAAATGAGGTGTTTTCAAGGCCAAGGATGTGGAGGCATTATGATACCAGTATATTACAAAAGGCAATCAGAATGAGTATACACTAAGATGCCCTTGCATTTGAATTATCAGGCCTGCATTAATAAACCACAACAATAACTTGGTACACAATGTATCATGCCCTAGCTCAAAGTACGAGCTTCATACAGTTCACGGGCCAGGAGATAGATACAAGCCGAGCATAAGACAAAAAATTCAATAAAACCAGACAATATCAAATGCCATAGAGAAAACAGAGGAAGGATAAAAATAAACAATGCCCTTGTTTTTTTTTTTTAGGCCTCAATATCATTAGAATAGTGATGCATCTCATGGCATGAAAAAAATAATGTAATGAACAAGAGAATAAAAATAGTATATCAACTTTGAAATAGAAAATGAGCAGTTCCTTAGCCTTTCATAATTCATCATATGCTCAATACGGAAACATGGTATAAAGGAACATTGCAATGATGTAAACATTAGTGCCTACCTCATTGTATAGTTGCCAAGATTACTGATGATGTTTCTAATACCCCCGACAATGGAAGGTTGTTGTTTCAAGACTACTAGTGAGAGAGGAAGTTACTAGATGCCAAGATAGATGTCGTGATTGCAAAGATGTTGCCATTGCTGAATGTGAGGGTTTTAAAATTGCATCATTATCTTTGTCCTCCCCTTTCTTAGGGTCGAGTATCTTTTAGCTCCCTTTGCTAATATTCACAGGCATATGTCTTTTACATAGGATTATTATTATGGTTATCTTTTGAGGATAATTGTGTTAATCATATTAGATGCCCTAGGTTCCATCAGAGAAGTCATTTGTTTCGACTTAGGTGATAATGTTATCATGTATTCATATATTTTTAGCATAGGGGATATTATTTTTGGAATATTGTTGAATGTGGATATGTAATTAAATGTAAATATTTTAGATATTTTCCTCATTCCTTTTGAGTTGAGAATATCTCAAAATATAATTAGAATCCACTTAATTTTAGTAGAGGGGGGAATATTTCTTTTAAGTCAATGCAAGAGCCTCATTGTAAGATATTTGACATATGGCATTTTATAAGCCTTGTTAGAATTCATTTATTCTGCATGACTTAGTGGGTCTTGGGTCTTCCTTTGACTAGTCTATTTTAGGGACTCCAATGTTTTCTACTTCCCCTATTTTCTCAGGAGTGGGGTATCCAAAATTCAAAGTGATGGGATCATGGCTGAGGCTATTCTATTCTTGGCGAGGTGGTGGTCTTCATTGCAGATTCTCTAGATTTCCCTATATATGCCATCTCCACCTTTGGTGATTGAAGGCTAGTTCTTCCTTCCCTCATTCTCACAAGGTGAATGTTGTAGCTCTTTGAGAAGCAATCTGATATTGTAACTCCTTTTATTCCAGTTATTAGCAAAATTGCCCCTTCTTTTCTACAGTTTTGTGAGTTGGTTTGATGAGCTTTGTGTCTCATATTGTGATTGAATTTAATCCCTTTACATGATATTATGTTCATTTGATTGTTTTGCAAGCATTGGTTTTCTTTGAAGTTTTTCAAATCTATGTGCATCTATTTGTGCTTTTCAAATTTTTCAACACCTGATTGTTTTTCTAAGAGGAAAATCAGATTTGGCAGAGATGTGGTGTTCATGTTATGTACTGGGTTACATTGTGAGTTTGATTTTCAGTTTGTGGATCTATCCAGTTTGGTGAGTCACCTAAGTTAGGATTTAGTCATTTCAGTTTTATGCAATCCCTCTATCCCTTTCCTTTCAAAGTTAGTACAGTTTAGGTGATACAAATGGGGAAGCCGACCCTTAATCCGGAGGTCTATTCTCAGGAAGCAGTCCCACATCTTGAGAGTATTCCCATGTTTTATGGGATTCCTAGGTTTTATACTTAGCCATCACGGGTGCAATCCCTAGTGACAACAGTTTTTGGCATGCCTGGTGGGACCTCATTTCCCATCATTCACTAAGATTTTGGTGTGATCTCAGTGTAATCAGCCTTTTAAGAGGTGGTTTATTTCTAGCACCATGGTGACTCTATGAGAAATCTACTGGTTTTAGCAGTTCAAGTGCTGAAAAGTTCCAAGAATATATATTTTATTAGCTCATTTGATGAGCAATCATGTCAGTTCCTAATGCATATTCTCCCTATCACCCCCCATATCATGAAAATCCTATCTATGTTCCAACATTTGTGCCATATCAAGCTGGCCAACCAACAACATGTAATCAAAATGCCCCACCAGTAGCAAATTTCCAGAATGGCCCACCATGCCCACCCACCTAGCATCAAGCATCCTGGCAGCATTCCTATGAACCACCCTATGAAGGACACCATTATAATCCTCAGAATCAGCCCCATCCCACTCCAGAATCAAACTCCATATCCTCTATTTTGATAGTTTTTCAGGAGAATATGAGGTCTTTCATGAAAGACTATGTAGAGATGGTGACTTAGAAGGAAGAGCTCTCAAGGTAGCTACATAACCAGATAGCAGTTCATGAACAAATCCTTGAGGAGAAAAACAATCTGATCTTGAAACAAGAGAGGGTTTATAAGAAGATTCTTGAAGACCATCAAGAATTCATAAGGAGCATCTATGAGACAGCTACAAAGAAGGAGGAGGATCTCTGAAAAAAGCTAGCGAAAAAAGATGAATTTCATGATCATGAGTAGGAGACACTTGCCAAATAGATTGCAAAAAAGGATAAATTGATTGAGGATCTATTGGCATGGGTACCGAAGCAAGGAAATTGAGAAGTCACTACTTCCCCAATGCAAGAAATCTCACCAGATCCATCCGAGAGCAATTCAAACATAATGCAGTCTTGGAGACCCTCATGGACTATGCATCCAGGCTATGTGATGCCAACTCTTTTAAGGAAGGGGCCCAGAAGGAGATGCCTCATGCTACTAAAGAGAACATAGAAGCTTTGCAGACCAGACAGGAGACTCACAAGGTTCAAATCCCAAGTTTCTTGCCTGGTAAGTCCACTAGCACTCCTATTGAAATTCCAAGCTTGAGGATATCTCCTTTAGTTCAGAATCCTAGTCAACAGGACCCTAATCCCCATGCATGTTTAGAGCCTATTCATGACCCTATCTCAGATTTCCAACCAATTCATCCTACTCATATGGAAGAGACACCTATGATCTTTGACCTCCTATATGATGATGAGCATACCCTACAGTAGATAAAGCCTTATGATCCCATTCCTAAAGAGCCCCCTACACCTCATGAAATTTCCATAAACCAGGAGGAGGATGAATTTTATCCTTTGGATGTACTTTTTCACGATGAAGTTGAAGGACAAGTAGATTTATTACATATTGATCAATTAGAATAGCCAGATAGTGATCAGGAAGCAAATGAAGGTGAGAGTCTAGCTGATTTGTTTGAAAAGATGCCTTCTTATATTAAACCAGATGAGATAGTTCAAGACCCATTAGTTGAGCCACCTGATGATGATAAGAAAGAAGATGTAGTCGTTCCAAGCCTTGGCCAACAAGAAGATTTTGATTCTATGATAGATGCTTTCTGGTCAGCTTTTGTTTGTGTTCCTCATCTTCCTGAAATAGATGATAACATGTATGTTCCTAAAGGAGTCATTTAATTTCATCAAACTAATGTTGTACCAGTGATAGAATCAGTGCTTGTTTGCAATAAAGTGATTGATGAGTCTCAAGAGTCCTATTTTCTGGATTATGAGATGGGTCTAGTAGTTGCTAAAGACCCGATATAGTTTGATCGATTTGGTGAGCTATTGGATGTTCTAACTGATGAGGAGGATGACCCCCTAACTGTAGAAGAAGAATTGTTGTGGAAGACTATCATGGAGGAGAAGAGTTCTAATCAGCATGTTGAAGAAGTTTGTAAGGTGCAAAATGAGCAGCAAGAGAGGTCTGGTTTTATACTCTCTAGGGGTTGTCCTATCAGATACCTGGTTTGAATGGGGTTAAGCAGGGCATTTACACATAGTGATTTGATGGATGGTTATGTCAAGAGTCCATTCATTAATGACCATGAGCTTGTTCAGATTTATCAGCCTCCCTAGGAAGGCATCACTTATGATTTATTTGAGGTGAGTTGCCTGGACTACAAGTTTCAAAAGTTGATATGCCAGGTAGTTCAGTGCATTTTTGTGTTTCATATTCCTCCTATTAGCATTAAAAGTGAAAAGTATAACATTTTGAGAAGAATGGGAAGTTATTTTAACAATCCAGTCAATGGATTTGTTTGACTAGTTTGCTGAGACTAGTTAGAGTAGGCTAGCATAGAAGTTTTTGTTTCTTGTTTCCCCTAAGTGCCTGAGAACAATTTTTTAGTTCAGTTGAGTTTCAATTGGCAATAAGCTTGAGTAGTTGCCAGGCAGTTGGTTTCAGTTTTGGAAGGAAGGAGTTTGTTTTGGTTGGGAGCCAAGTTTAGTTCTTTGGCTTAATGACTCTGTGCCCAATGAATCTATAAGGCAGCTGGTCAGATGCTTAGCAGGCAAGCAGTCCAAAGAGTTCACCAAAATGTTGTCATACTTTTGCACATTTTGGAAACCTAATTACTAGATGTGCTCTGTACCCTAGTTTGCATTATTATGTGGTCTTGATTAAGATTTGTGTTCATTTATTGCAAGTACATGAAAAGGAAAGATAAATAACTGCATCTGAGATTACATATCATATCTTGAATATGCTGTACAAAAGGGAAGGAAGTGAAAAGAAAAAACATTCATATGAGCTCACACATGCCGTGAGCATAGAAAATGCAAGAATTGCATAAATGAGTACAAATATACATGAATATAAGGAGCTAGATGCAGTGGTACCAGACATTTCCTGGTAATGAGACTCGATCTTTAGCGTGCCCGGTGTGCTCCCGTGATCCTGAACTTGCAGAGAGAGAAAAATAGAGGGGTTAGATCCAATGGATCTAAGAAATGAATGGTGCCACAACATCTATGAACATGCATACGTACACTTAGTCATGCAGCTCTCGCACGGGCTATGCTCAGGGCATGTGCATCAAGGAGCCTTTGAAAATAAATGAAATACCATTGTTTTCACTAATATGTTTGTTCCATGTGCAGAGATACAAGAAGCTGATTCATAACAAATACTAGAATACTGGGTTCCAAATGAAATGATACCCTGTTTCAGAAGTATGATACAAATGCTATCAAATGCAAAAGACAAACTGAGGTGTTTTCAAGGCCAAGGATGTGGAGGTGTTATGATACCAGTATATTAACAAAATGCAATCAGAATTAGTATACACTAAGATGCCCTTGCATTTGAATTCTCAGGCCTGCATTAATAAACAACAACAATAACTTGGTACACAATGTATCATGCCCTAGCTCAAAGTATGAGCTATTACAATTCATGGGCCAGGAGATAGATACAAGTCGAGCTTAAGACAAAAAATTCAATAAAACCAGACAATATCAAATGCCATAGGAGAAAACAAAGGAAGGATAAAAATAAACAATGCCCTAATTTTTTTTTTTTAGGCCTCAATATCATTAGAATAGTGATCCATCTCACAGCATGAAAAACAATGTAATGAACAAGAGAATAAACACAGTATATGAAGTTTGAAATAGCAAATGAGCGGTGCCTTAGCTTTTCATAATTCATCATATGCTCAATACCGAAACAAGGTATAAATGATAAACATTGCAATGATGTGAACATCAGTGCCTACCTCATTGTACAGTTGCCAAGATACTGATGATGTTTCTAATACCCAAGAATGGAAGGTTGTTGTTTCAAGACTGTCGATGAGAGAGGAAGTTACCAGATGCTAAGATAGATGTCATGATTGCAAAGATGATGCCATTCCTAAATGTGAGGGTTTTAAAATTGCATCATTATCTTTGTCTCCCCTTTCTTAGGGTCGAGTATATTTTAGCTCCCTTTGCTAATATTCACGGGCATATGTCTTTTACATAGGATTATTAATAGGGTTATCTTTTGAGGATAATTGTGTTAATCATATTAGATGCCCTAGGTTCCATCATAGAAGTCATTTGTTTTGACTTAGGTGATAATGTTATTATGTATTCATATATTTTAGCATAGGGGGATATTATTTTTGAAATATTTTTGTAATGTGGATATGTAATTAAATGTAAATATTTTAGATATTTTCCTCATTCCTTTTGAGTTGAGAATATCTCAAAATATAATTAGAATCCACTTCATTTTAGTAGAGGGGGGAATATTTCTTTTAAGTCAATGCAAGAGCCTCATTGTAACATTTTTGACATATGGCATTTTATAAGCCTTGTCAGAATATCATTTATTCTGCATGACTTAGTGGGTCTTGCGTCTTCCTTTGACTAGTCTATTTTAGGGACTCCACTTTTTTCGCTTCCCCTATTTTCTCAAGAGTGGGGCATCTGAAATTCAGAGTGATGAGATCATGGTTGAGGCTTTTCTATTCTTAGCGAGGTGGTGGTCTTCATTGCAGATTCTCCAAATTTCCTATATATGCCTCTCACCTTTGTTGATTGAAGGCTAGTTCTTCCTTCCCTCATTCTCACGAGGTGAATGTTGTAGCTCTTTGAGAAGCAATCTGATATTGTGACTCCTTTTATTCCAGTTAATAGCAAAATTGCCCCTTCTTTTCTACAATTTTGTGAGTTGGTTTGATGAGCTTGGTGTCTCGTATTGTGATTGAATTTAATCATTTACATGATATTATGTTCATTTGATTGTTTTGCAAGAATTGGTTTTCTTTGAAGTTTTTCAAATCTATGTGCATCTATTTGTGTTGAGTTGTGAAAGTCATCTTTCCTTCTCATCTACAATTAGCACCTGATTGTTTTTCTAAGAGGAAAATCAGATTTGGAAGAGTTGTGGTGTTCATGTTATGTACTGGGTTACATTATGAGTTTGCTTTTCAATTTGTGGATCTATCCAGTTTGGTGAATCACCTAAGTTACATTTAGTCATTTTAGTTTTATGCAATCCCTCTATCCCTTTCCTTTCAAAGTTAGTGCAGTTCAGGTGATACAAATGGGGAAGCCGACCCTTAATCCAGAGGTCTATTCTCAGGAAGCAGTCCCACATCTTGAGAGTATTCCCATGTTTCATGGGATTGCTAGGTTTTATACTTAGCCATCATGGGTGCAATCCCTAGTGACAACACAGACTTAATGAATGTGATTAGTGACTTCACTTCTCAAGATAATCGATCTCATCATTGTGATGTAATAGATGATCAATTTTTTAAATTAATAATAATGAAACTATTGAGTTTTTGGCTAGGGAGAGTAGGAATGATGAGTAGCTTGCATGCTTGCAAGGCAAAATGTGCACCAATGGTGCCAATAGCATTGCATTTATGCACACTCAACAAGGGGAAAAATACCCAATCGGGATTCCATGATCATGTGGGCGGTAACCAAAAAATCATTTGCAATCTTACATAATGGTAGTTTTGTTTTGCTGGTTTCAATTCCACCTCTATCTATGGGTTTAAGAAAACAATTCAAGCTTAGAGAAGATGAGTTTTTGTTAATGCTATAGGGATTGAAATACGGTTTAAGTTGAATTATTCAAGGAATGAAAATATGTAGGTATTTATTCTCAAAAAGTCATTAATGAAAAAAAAGATTTGTTTGCTTTTTTTCCAGTTTTCATAAAATAGTTGTTTCGTTTCCCTGACTGGCCAGTTGTATCAGATCTACTTGACATTCAAAAAATTGACTTGAAATGAATGATAATTAATTCACATTTGTTTTCAATTGCCCTATAGATGAGTTGTGCAAAAATATCTTGTGTTCTTAATTAGAATGATGGAGGAGTTTGACGATCCAAATGAGCACAGATAAATAAACTTTAAACTGATAAAATCTTTGTTACTCCAATAGGTATTATGTTTCTCCACTAACCCTTCATGATGTCTTTTTTACATTCAATAATACCTTTTTGAGGCAAATTCTTTCGTGAAAGTATGCTTCGACTGCACTAAAGTTGTTATAGAATATGGATCATTCTCAAATGCATCTTTCACCATTTCTCTTCTTATGAGTTATTTGTCACATATCACATTTTATAGCCTCTTGTTTATGTTGAAGACTTTGAAACTTTGTTCATTCTCTTCTAAGCTTCATATAATGAAACAGTCTACTGCCCTTCACTTTTCTCTGCTCATTAGTATGTTTAAGTATATTTGATTAATGTTTACACTGGATAAGTTCGATTGATATTGTTTATAAAAAATATGATATTTCTTTTAATCTATTTTGGTTAATTATAGAGTATTTGGTATAAAGTGAATAAGATTTTTGGGTGAGATCTTAAATCAAAATTTAAGATTATGCTGTGTGTGAGATTTTGAAATCAAATTTCAGATTATAGTGTGAGATTTTGAATCAAAATTTTAGATCGTACAATGTGTGAGAATTTGAATTAATATTTCAGATTCTATGGGATCTAAAACATTGATTCAAAATTCTACACATTTTTTGAAATTGAGAACTCTATTATAACTAATTGTTCATATTACTTCTTTACTGATTTTCTTTATATTTTCACTTAGTCTAGAATTTTGACCACATCAATGTAGTGACACAGATTGTTTGATATAGATTTTATTAGAGCTTTATCTTACTAGAATCCATACTTGATCCCTACCTAGGAAACAAACATCTAAATGCCTTTTAGTATAATAAGGTATGTAATTGAATTCTTTTTTATCATCCAATATTAATGTGAAATAGTTTCTTAAATCAAAAACATTTATTTACATAAATTATAGGTTACTTTACATTTTCTCACTTGATCTAATTTGGATAATTAATCAGCATTAAATGTGGTTAATGTAAGTGGTCAAATAATTATAACGAGGGATATAGAACAAAGGAAGACATCTTTGATTATAAAAAGTCAGAGAATATGTTTTTGATAAAAGCAGCAGCAAAAGGGTGCTGACACATGGAACAAAGGGGCTGACTATGTGAACTAATAAAACATTAATTCACCATAGAGAGCAACAATGAAGAAAGAAAGTGTTAGACCACGATCAAAAACAAAAAAGCAGCAAAAATTAAACTACCACATTCACAAAGTATCACACATCCACAAAACAGTTTTGAAATTATTCAACTTAAACCAAACCAGGTGTCACGTAGGGCTAAAAACCAAATTCAAAATTTTCAGCATATGTAAATAAACTAAATTTAAGCAAAAAAGAGGTGAGGAAACAAAAAAATTTATCACCCTCCCATTCACAGACATCCATAGAGCTATTTTCCATCCCATAAGTCCTTCGACAGTAGAAGGTTAGCCCACTCTTCACTCAGGAAACTGAAGAGTTCTTGATTACCTTTAACAGTGTCCTTGTCCTCTGAGGTTTTCTCATTCAGGAGGTAAAGAGTAGTGGTGGATGCATGCATCACCTTAAGCACAAGCTTACTGACATCTGTCAAATGCTTGATGATAGCTTTTAGGTCCCAGGTTAGTTTAGACACCATATTCTCCATAGAGGCAAACTGGTACTTAATTCTTCCCATCAGGCCGATTCCAATATGCTCTTTCTCCACACTAGGGTCTTTTTCCTTCATCTCCTCCTCAACCACATTGGTTTGGGTGTCCTCATCCAGCTTTATTTCCACCTATTCAGTCTCATTGCTTGAGCTCTCTTTACTAGGAGAGCCCACAGAAGCATCCTCCTAGACAGAAGTGTCCTCCCGACTCATGAGCTCTCTGATAGCTCTTTTCCCCTACTCTTTAGCAAGGTGGGAGGAGCGATGAGTAGAGGTGGGTTGGGCCTCAGAGGTCTGGGGGCCATCTAGATTAATAATAATCTTTTTAAGCTTCTTGGGAAGGGGTTGAGAGCTCACTCCAGGTTCTAGGGTGTGCTTCTAAGAGCTAGGGGTGGATTTGGATTTAGAAGACTTGTTCTTAAAGCAGTGTTCATACCTCCTTTAGACCCGGGAGGGGTGGAAAAACCTTGGTTGAGAGAAACTGAAGGAGACAAGAGTTGGTGAGAGGTGTGGGAAACCTGCAGAGGCAGAGGGGGGCAGAGGGCATGGTGGAAATTGTATAAGCGGAGGATAAGGACCTGATGGAGATAGATGGGGGTTTTCCCAAGGGATATTGCCTCATTCATAGTTTTCATGCTAGCCTCCAATGAATGTAGAAGGTAAAAGGGGAAGGAAATTAATAACTTATGTTGAAAATGGTTTAGAAAGGGGAGATGATAGTTAGAAAATGTACCAAACCGGCCTTCCAAGGTGAAATATTTCATCATGAGCTTGCACATCCTAGGCCAGAACTCTGGGAGCTCAAAAACGTTGTAGCCACCATTTAGTGGAGAAGGGGTAGCTTAATCCTTGAAGAATTGCGCAACGTCAAAGAATATGTTGCAAACCTAATAAGCACAATATATTCCAAATTTGATAATAAATAAATTACATTTTTCATATAACTTGGTATGATGTGAATAATTGTAAACTGAATATAAAACATTTTAGTTAGCTTAACATATGGTGTAATGTTGGCTATAGGTATTGCCAAGTAACGACCTAGAAAAAGAGAGTGTAGGAATTCAAAGCTTGGATGTTTTGTAATTTACTACTTAGCCACCTTGACATCATCCTTTTCAAAATAATGATAGTCTTTTTTGAGCTTCAGATAAATTTATATTGTAATAGGTAGAAATAGTTATTGTATATGCGGAACAAATTCACAATTCTAAGCTCTTCATTTTTATTTCTTTTGGGTTCTCAAAGTGCCCATGGTGAAGGGACATTAATTAGTTATTAGAGATCATTTCAGGAGTAGTGATCATTATGTTATTCTCATGCTTGACAACCATTTCTGTAATCTCTCTCCACTCTCTAATCTTTTTTGCATTATTGTTGAATATAAGAATTTATAGGTTTTCATCTCTCAATTCATTCTCCTATTTCAAATGTATGAAATTTAACTCTGATATTTTTTTCCAAATATTAATATTACTATAAGATGAAATTCATTAATATAGGATATACTTCAATCTTTAAAGTAAACTTGCTAAACTTAAAATATATAACGTATACACCAATTAATTCTCAACATATATAGTTTTTTTTGGTTTACTTGAGAGAGACTGAAGTTCTACTCCTAATTAGCCATAGTTTTCTCCTCCAACACAAGATCTTTAATACCCCATAGATCTTGAAAATCTTCATCTTTAAAAGAATCATCTTTCATAAAACCTAGGAAAACCATAGGATCAACTCTACAAGGATTAATTTCTTCCCCCAAGAAATTAGGGGATTTTGCCAAAAAATTATTATGAGAATAAGGCTACTCATATGTCTGCAAATCTTTAGATCCATCTATAACTGGTGTAGAAAGATTATTCTCATTAGATACTCCCTTAAAAATTATAATTGTAGACTACACAAATGAATTATTTTCATTTGAACACTCACTTATCCTTCTCCATAACTTTTTGGAAGCTTTATCTTTTGCTTATTTAATCAAACTATAGCTTTATCTTTTGTTTATTTAATTAAACTATCTTCTGGTCTATGCCCAACCTTTATGATGAAATTGTGTAAAAGAGACTGACTCACACTCAATAGCTTGAACCTACATGCCAAGCATAGAGTTACTAGAAACTTACATAGAAAATCAGTAGATTTCTTAATGTTAACACAAATATATAAAGATACCAAATATTTTCTATATGACATCATAAGATCTATAGAGGTTCACTCTCTAAAACATAGAACCACTTCTCAAAAGATTTTTGCATCCCAAAATTCAAGGAGAAGACTAGGTAGCCTCACTCAAATAGGGGTCATGTTATAAACCCAATGAATAAGAGAAAACCCTTGCTCCATTCTTAAGCACTAATGAGGAATAACCAAGCATTTAGGGTCAACCATACAAGACTGAATGCAAGTCTTCTTCATGGATAAAGAAAAAAGGGAAAAACCCTTTAGCCATATCTAAAGCATAGTCCACCTATTTTATTTTGTAAGCCACATGTGGACCAACTCAATATTAGGACACAAGCCAATAAATTTTCTCATCAAAGACAACTCCATAGAGGATATACCTTTATCAACTAGGCTATCATACACTCAAATAGATAAAGCTCAAAAAATAGGGTGTACACAATTAGAAATAGGGGAAAATTGACTTACCTTTCAATTGGGCACCAAACCGTTTGATTCACTTTTGATTCTTTACTGGTTGAGAGTGAGAAGAAAAAATATCATTGTAAACTCTAAAGGCATAACTGAGCCCCACTTTTGTTTAAAATCCTAATATAGCATAATTTTGAAGTCGTAAGGGACTTGGAGTCCTCACCAACCTCACCAACTTCCTCCAAGCCCCCACCATCCTCATTAAGGCATCTTTTGGTCTTTACCAAATTAAAACTTTCTCTTCTACATTCTTTCTATCTCGAATATAAATTAATGTATTGCAAAAAGTGTAGATAATAGTTACTAGAAGCTAACATTGACCCAAAGTATTAACTGTTACAAATGAAATAGATAAATATTATTGTATATCTATAATTTGTTGGATAGATCATTTATAACTAAATTATAGAAATTAACATGTAGAAGCCATTGCACATTTCTAACATAAAACAGTTTATAATAGTAATTGTCTGTTTCTTTTATTTCACCAAATAATACACAACTTCTATGTTGAATTCATATAGAATTTAAATTCTAAGATTTGGAGTTTCTTTTAGTATCTTTAGATTGTTATTTTCCCATAATTTTAAATATACTTTGTAAGATTTTAAAGTCCATATATTCAACATTTGTATTGGTTGTTTTCAAGATGCAATAAAATAGAATGGAGAGGATTTTAAAACAGGGTAGAACTTGTGTCATGTATACATTGTACAAGGTGGAAAGAGTGAAAAAAAAAATTGAAATAAATACACAAATATATGAACTCAACTACTACCAATAAAATTCTTCATTAATGATTTTCATAAACTCAATTACATTTCCTTAAAATGCTTCCACTCATGATTTGCATTGATCGGGTAAAGATCTAATACTTATTGCTTACATAATACCTTTATTTATAGAGGGCTTAGCATATTCTGAAACTACTGCTTATAGCTCCCATGTGATTTTTAAATTATTTTTGAAAACTTACATATAACAGCCATACTAGAACATACTAGAAATAATTTAAAGTTTTATATTTATATTATATATCTCTAAAATATTGTAACACTCCCCTAATTTGTACCACTAATTACTAATTACATTAACGCCCAAAATTTCTCCTAAATATTAAAATTGTTCCTGCGCCAATCATTTCATGATTATATTTGCAAGTTGTGACAAAATTGAATCCTTAACTCCAAAATTTGATTGAAATTTGAGTCTTGTAATTATCACACATTGAACCTCGATATTATATGTTTGATATACTATTAAATTTTGAAAAATAAAATAAAAATCAGAAATAAAACCCAAAGTTAGAGTTTTAGAATATCTAGTTGAGGCCAAAGCTTCATTACAGCCTTAGATACAACATAACAATTTGCAGCAGAAGCCCTAACTTATCTTAAAAAATCAATATCATCTAAAATTTTTAAGACACAAAATGAAAAGAGAAACAAATAAAATGACAAATTTTCTGCCATTCAGTACAATAGTCTCCCATTTTGACTATAAAATATCTTCAAATCCAAAATAAAGTTGTTGACAAAAAAATAAATTTAAATGTTAAGTGTATAAAAACCTTAAAAAGAATGGTCTTTAATGAAAATATAAACAAGTGCCACGTAGTGGCTAAGTACTTGCCTTTAATTATAGTAGAAATTAAAGCAAAAGTAATAGTATATTAATTTTTTAATTACTATGTTTTATATTGTAATAGTAGAAGTAATAAATTTTTAAGTTATACTAGAAATAATAATAGTATATTAATTTTTTTATGTTTTATATAGTTACAGTAGAAGTAATAACTTTTTATAAAAGAATTTTTATTAAAACTATTATAAATAAATAAATTTCAATAAATTGATGTTTTAAACTAAACTTTAATAAGTTTTTCAAAATAAAACTATTATAATAATATTAAATATTAATTTAATATATTTTAATTTAAATATTAATATTTTGTAAAGAAAAAATAAAAATTATAAGTAAAAAAAATCACATAATTTTTTTACATAAATAGTTGTTAATGTAAATTAGTATATAATAAAAATAAAAATTAAAAAACTTTAAAAATATGAATAAAAATAAATATATATTATAATATCATAGGTTGTTATTTAAATTATAATATATTGTAAAAATTAATAGTATAAACATGACTACCAAAATGGAACAAAATTTATCGATGAGAATATATATATTATTTGACAATAAATAAAAAACGTGGTAAATTTTAATTGGTTCACTCCTGTAATAAGACTTCAAAGCCATAAAGCCATTCATCCAATGAGATGATCAAAAATTAATTTCTAGATATTATAAAGTTAAATAATTTGCATCTACATTTTACAAATGAAAAAACTTATAATGAAATACAAAATAGAATTTATTTTCATTGGTGTAGAAAGTTCATTTAATCACTAGTTAACGAATAAATCCAAAAATGGATGCAATAGTACTTGTTGAGCCTATCGGCAAGTACTAATAAGAAGTATGCACAATAAAAAGATCTAGTCAGTCTTAGCAGTAATTAAAAATTTGAGATTAATATACATTTTTTATTGGTAATGTAGATTAAAATTTTAATATGTAAGAAAAAATTATGTTAAATGTCAAAAGGAAAATGATAATAACAGTAATTATTCATTAAAAAAATTAATCAAAGAATTAGTAAGCTGGGTTGAAGGCAAGAACCCTATCATTAGTTCTTAATTTGATCTGTAACATTTAGAAATAAAAATATATGAAAGTATACAAAAGGGTGTACACAATCCCGTGAACATGTTTCTAAATTGAATAAACTATAAAATGTAATCTGTAAAATCATCATATGCATTCCAGTTGCATGTAAAAGTTTGTGAATTTTTTATTGAAAAATAGTAAAACAATAAAATCACAACATAACATGATACAAGGCTTGAAATAAAGTTTGTTGATCAAGAGAAAATATGGAAAATGGTGACTCCATGTGAGGAGGGCACTGCATTTATTGGAGTCCCTTGTGCTCTAGTGTCAATTTCTTTATTTAAAAGGGTTACAAAATGAAGATGTGGTAATGATCAAAAGTTGTGGGAAAATTATAGAATGGGTGGACGCAAGTTTACGAATGTAGTTTCTTGAAAGTTGAATGTATGAAGCATGGGTGTATTGGAGCAATATCTTGAGAATAGTGTCAGAATTGTTGCATTACAAGGTGTTGGCATTCAGTGTTTGTCATTGATGTCAACATATGTTACAGAGATGTTATCTAGAGACTTCTTGCAGACTAGATAGACAGGTTGCAGAGAATTGTACGGGCACTGTACGATGAATTGGAACATGAGAAAATAGTTGAGAGTAATAAATTATCTGGACTACTATAGTGTGTGATCACATATGTTTATGAGATCATTTGTTGAAGTTATGATTGAATTAGTGAAGAGTGGTAAATAGGCTAGTGACAAGGAGACTTGCAGAGTTGGTCTCTAAACTTTTAGTATAGCTTTCATGGTGTTGGTACTATGAAAAATTTATATTATTTTGAGCCCATGTTCAGAAGGTTCTCCAATGGCAAAGTTTGGGCCTTTCAAAAAGGGTTTAAAAAGACCTAAGTTTAAGTGCATGTAAGATGGGCCTGATGAATTTCATGAGATATAGCCTGGGGAACGGGTTCAACACCTTTCGTTTGACATATACAGTGGGTTCGAGCTCCTAATTGAAGAATCTAAAGTGTTTAGGAGGTAGCCATTTTGAGGTGCACGTAAATCTGCATTTTTGCCTAAATGTCAAATCACTGTAGCAGGCCCTATTTGCATTTGAATATCTTGTGTACTGTTAAGTTTCATGGCCTGCTACTTTGAGGATGTTTAGTATGAATATCAAAGAACCTATGTTCCAATTTTAAAGTCATTTTGAATCCATTTGACCAGGTTTTGAACCCCTCAAAGTTGGTAGTTTGTTGGTGTCATACACTTGTGTAAATGTTCAAATTTCTGGAAGGGCTTGTTTGACCAGTCATATCTCTAATCCAGTTGACCCTATTGAGAAAATTCCTTTTGCACCATTTTCCAGGGGTCAAATACTCCTTGTGTTTCAATTTTTAGGCCATGATGAATCTGTTTGCCTAGTTTTCCAATCTAATTCTGTTTGCAGTTTCTAACATTTTAATGAGATTCAGTTGCACAGTTTAGTCAAAGGCTCTGTCCAGATGAGCGCATTAGGTGCCCTGTGATTGATCAAGATATACTGATTATTGCATCATATCGTAGACATGGAAATGACTCACCTTGACAAGTTCTAGACTATGACGAATCTGTTTGATCACTTTCCAGGGTTGTTTCCAATACAACTTCTACTTCTTTACTGCCTTTCAATTCAGAATGTTATAAGTGGCTGATTTTGAAGATTAATAATTGATAATTTGTTGATCACTTTGGGAATTTTATTGAAGCCTTGTTTTCTCTGCATAGAAAAGATCATCTACACAGAGTTTCAGGCTATGAAGGTCCCATTTCATTAGGTTGCAAGGATCAGTAAAATGTGTTTACAATGTTGAAAAATGCGGATAGAAAACTTTGCAAAGTGACTATTTTCAAAAATTCGTAGCTTTTGAACGGGTGATCATCTCCAATTGAAAATTGTTTTTTCGCGATCTTTGTTGATGGTTCTTCTACCAATTTCAATGACTCGTCTCCAGTTCATCGTTTGATATTTTTAAATCATCTCCTTCTGAAGCAGTCGGCAGTGATTTTCAACTTGTGTCTGCCGGCAATTTTGAATGAGCATTTTCAAACTTCAAAATTTCTCACCTCATTCATTTCTGGATGAAGCCATTTTATAGGGTGTTTCTCTGTAGTACAAGGTTTATATCCACCAGTTTTTGGCTTCTAGTGATTAGTTTTGAACAGTGTTTTTTAAAAGGCGATCAGAGGCAATTTATTTAGTTTGGCGACTCCCAAAGTGATAAAAATTGAAGTTTTCTGAATATCTGATTATCTGGGTCGGATTGGTTTGCAATTCTGGTATTCTGGATGTTTCTCGGGGCCGGTTGTTTGAATTCAAAAACTTTTTAGGACGGACCCGCCTGGGATTCAGCTTGCTTCATTATTTTTGAAGCAGAACTTTGCTGGCTGCCGCTGGCAATTGATGAGTTTAAAAAAAAGGCTCGAGGCAAATTAGAGGATAATGGAGTCAACTCCAAGGATAACCGTTAACATGATTTGTACAAGCTTTAGAGGGTGGTTTCTGTAAACCATTGACAATTTCCTTTCGGCTTGCACTAGAGATTTGTTTTGACAGTTGTTAAAATGCATTTGAGCACGGGATTATTTTGTAAGATGTTATTTCTAACATATACAATTAATTATTGCGAAGCCAAATTAGATAATGATAAGCAATGTGTCTCCAAAGTTTTTCTTTATGTTGCACACACTGGCAAATATTTTGTGTGTCAGTTCAACCAAAGACAATGAAATATTGATTGCATATAAGAGTATTCGAAGCCAGACCGAAAGGGGGTAAATGAATACACTGGCTGCCCATACTTTCTTTGTGATGGGGAATGATATGTTTTGGCAAATGTGGAAGGCTTGTGTGAGCTCTCAAGAGTGGATAATCAAGATTTTCTCTTCCCTGCAAACACATGTGAAGTGCAGCCCCAAAGAAATGGATTGGAAGGGAGGCAGCTGTGAGTTTTCAAACAAAAGGTGCTGCACACAGTAAGATAAAGGCTGCCAAAGCCCTCCACCAGCACTTTCTGCCATGCTTTGGAATGCTATGCATACACCAAGAGCTGCGTGCCTTCCTCCCAGATTTGCGTGAGCTCTACTTGAGCTGTTTGCAACACAAAAATATATTAACAAATATGCAGGCTGTTGTATGATCAGAGGTTGCAGTTTTTGATGAGGGCATTATCAAGTTTCCACTCACGCACTATATGTTGAGCACACAGGGTCAATGACACATGCATATAAGAAAGAAACTTGCAGAATTTATTAAAGTTTTATATCCCCCAATGTGCTGCGCTTCATTTCAAGGGTCTTACGCAGCACCCTGGGAAGTTGTGTGAGCTTTCCTTAGACCTGTGTGAGCCTCTAGATAGCAAGTAACTGAACCAATAAGGGAACAAGAGAGGTAAAAACCGAGTGCACACAAAATTGAGAAGGCTGCTGGGTGCTGTGTAAAGGGAAGTTGGGCTAATCCCACGTTTGTTATGTTATGGACTTAGAAAGTTTTTAAAAGCAACCACACTCAAATATTGTCGTGAAGTGAGAAAGGAAGAGGGAGTGGGTCATCCGGATTTGATGGGCCCACCTAGTGCGTGCCAGCCTAGTACACATTAGAAAGAAATTTTGAAATGGAAACTATTATAACATATCGAAATTTAATCCCACATTGATGCTGCAAGGAGAAAGTGAGTGGTTTATAAGCCAATCCACACAATATGAAAATTGAAATTTAATCCCACATTGACGCTTCGAGGTATTGAGCTGGCAATGATGAAGATGGCGGGCCCACATGACAAGTAAGTATATTTTGACGAAAAATATCGGCTGCTTTGGGATTCATGCCATTCATGTGAAGGTGCGACCGAGGCGAGATTTGCATATTAGCACCCACTCAGCGAGGCCAACCAATCATAGGGTGCCATGTGGCATGTGGGCCCATTTCGAATTTCAAATGTCTACACAAATATTAAATTCAAAATTATGTTTTCAGTGAATATGTAGATATTTGTAAAAAGTTGTTCTAGAATGTAAATGATATCAGATTTGTTTTGAGATATTTTAGTAATTCTTAGGGTTGACTGAGTTGCCCTAAAAATGCCCTAAATGATCTTTTCTTATTGTATCCTTGTCTTTATAAAAGGAATTTTATGATCATTTAGAAGGGGCTGGCTGGAAATTCTTGACACAGGAAGCTGAAAAGCTAAGTGTGTATCCTCAGTCCAAATTGTAACATTTCTTGCGATTTGTGTCAATACTAGGGAGAAACCTTCTCTATTTTTTGCATATTGTCTATGATATTACTGAATCAGTTTGTAATACAAGGATTTGAGTCCACATACTCAATATAGTTTCTCATTCTTGGATCTCTCCTTTAGTTGTTCTTGATAAATTATAAGTTTTCTAACTCATTGCATTAGGTTTCTGGTGTATATGATTTATCTCTCAGCCTTGATTTAGGATCAGGTTAAAAATCTCTAAGTGAATCATAGATTCATTTGGTTCAATTAGGAAGGATATTTGTAAGTAGTGTGAGAGATGTTTAACTATGTTTATGGCTTGGATTCTCAGATGAATTTAGTAGTTGTTTCTTGTATTTCATAACTGCTTTAGGTGTGATGCCCAATGGATAAGGCACTGATCATAAGCTAGTATCCCCTGTATTGTTACATGTGTTGCATCGTTATTTACATTCTGCAAGAAGTCATAAATCATTACCAGTAATTTTACTTTTATTTACATTTAGAGTTGTTGTAACCAGTGATGGAGAGTCAATAAATAATAGGTTGTTATTTAGTACTTTCTCACTTTCATCTGTTGTAAGATCCAATATTGAATAAGGAACAGAGTTAAATCTATTGGATCAGGTGTACTCGCCTTGGTTTTGCAGAGCCAAAAGTGAAGAGGGCAGTCTTGTCCCTATAGTTGGTCCAGTTGCTTATAGATTTTCCATATTTGGAATTAACCACTCCTTAGCATCAGTCATAAGCATATTGGTATCTCATGGAGTGTAAAATAATATCCAGGAACCAACACATAGATAAATGATTTATGTTTTGTGAGCATGTGATCATATTGAAGACATGATGGCAAGCTTATTGTGTGATTGCAGATTCCTAGAGGGACATATGACATCAAGTGTGGCACGTGAATTAATGAACACCTAATTGGAAGCTAACCAAGTATGTAGCATGTTCTTAGATGATTAAGCATGGATCTCAGATCTTGGTGCTTAATTATGAATTTGAATTGTTGTAATGTTATAGGGGATACCATGTGTATCTTAGCATGGGTCTATATGTATTTTGTAAATAGGGTTTATCCTATATTGGCCGACCTAGATTTAATGTATGAAACTCGCATATAAGGAAGGAATTTATGGCATTTATAGTGTGTGGATGTATGTGCAAAAAATAAAAAGGTATGTGAGCTTGAGGCTCCATAGGCTTCTACTTGGAGAGAAGAGATTGTGCATCTAGAGCACAAGGTGGAAATCACTTGGTAGTTGTTAAGTACTGGAAGCAATTTCAAGAACAAAATTTGTATTCATAGCAGAAGTGAGGATTGAGGATCCTGAGGGTGGCTTTAACCTTCAAACCTTTGAATAGGTGATCTATTTGTCAGATCCTAATAGGGATGTGACTCCTAATAGGGTCAATCCTTTAACAAGGATCAATTGTAAAGACTCCCAATAGGGTATATCCTTTAACCAAGACCTACCTATTGTATTAATTGAATCCTAATAGGGTCAGGACTCATAACAAGTCATTATTCTCATAGTTCAGATATTTGTGGCTACCATCCCCACTACATTTTTCCCTTCACAAGGTTTTCTTGAGAATGAATTTGGCGTTCAAGTGTGTCCATGTGTTATTGTTTCTTTTGATTTTATGTTTACTTATTTGGTTAAGTATTGAAGTTTGCACTTAAGGTTTTATCTGATATGTTTGGCATCAACTGATTCACCACCCATCTCAGTTGATTGGGGTGTTGTTATTTTAACAATTGGCATCAGAGCTACTAGTCCTCTAAGAGAAAGCTTGACCTCTTAAGGAAAATATCAAGATGTCTTACTTCAGGTAAGACATTCCCAAATTTGATGCAGACAACTTTGGAGAATGGATGTAAAACATGAAGACTCACATGTTTTCCATCGGGATAAAATATTGGACAATTACTAGAAAAATATTACATTAAAGGTTGACGATTAGTTGGATGATGCTACTACCACTGATGAGGAAAAGGATTTATTTCAGTGAAACATATTTGTAAGAGAGGAACTGATCACTGCACTATCAGAAGGATAATTCTTCTAGAGATTAGAGATTTGACTAAGGTAAATGAGATATGGAACATATTGATTGCATTGTATGAAGGAGATCTATACACTAAAAGAGCCAAATTAAAGAATTGGAGAGAGAAAATGGAAACACTTCAGGTGAGGGAAGAGTAGATACTCAGAATGTTTGTTCAAATGGTTACTAAATGTATAACTAGAATCAAGAGAAATGGAGGTACATATACTGAAGATGAGGTTATAGAAAAGATTCTAAGATCTTTAACATTGGTGTATAGAACTAAGCTACATGCCATAGAAGAGATCATTCCATTCAACAAGGAATTTATGAGAGAAATTTTGGTAGCCAAGCTAACTACCTTTGAGAGTGCAGAGCTTAAGGATGCTCTACCAAAGATTGACACAACTTTTAAGGTGATTGTTCACAATGACAAGAAGACTAGACCTAGTTTTGTAAGATCTAGAAGGACAAGCAAGTACAACAAAGAGCTTGGAGAGTATGTTGAAGAATGTGAGATTAAAAGGCGTGAAAATAATGTTGATGACAAGATTATGGCCCTAAATGCAAGGAGAGAAATAAAAGTCAAAGGTAAGTTTGAAGGAAAGTTTCCTTTGAAATGCTTTAACTGTAATAAAGTTGGTCATTTTTCTTCTAGATTCCAACTAGGATTCCTAATCAGAAGCCTAAGTTTGGAAAGTTAAAGAAAGATAATGAATACTATTATGCTAGTGATGGTGCATAAGATGATGAGGATGATCTGAATGATGTATTAGTATTTGTGGCTATCAAATATGAAGAACCTATTCATGAAGAAAAGTTATTAGTTTCTCAAGTTGATAAAAAGTCTAATTGGATTATGGATAGTAGATGTTCACATCATATGACTTGTGATAAAGATAGATTCATTGAACTTAAGAATTACGATGGTGATCTTGTCAAGTTTGGTGACAATAGTCTAAGGATGATTGTTGGAAGATGATCTATTACATTAGATGGAAAAATTAACACAGACGATGTATTGTTTGTGGATGGATTAAAATAAAACTTGCCAAGTGTTGGTCAACTAGTTGATAAGAGCTATCATCTAGAATTTGAGGATGCTCACTGCACAATCAAAGGGTGGTTGCAAGAAGTTGAGTCTCACTTTTGGGTAAAAAGTGGAAGTGTTTTTCCTATTTTCCAAATTTTTTGTCAATTTTTTAAAAAGTGGAAGAGTTTTTTAACAAGGCTAAGAGTTATATAGAAATAATTGTCACAATTAAGAACATATTTAAGGACGTGATTAGTGACTTCACTTCTAAAGATGATCAATATCATGATTGTTTTGAAATAGATTATAGTAGAAACAAGTTTGTTGTCAATAATGTTTTCTTTCAGACCTATAATTTGTTGGCTTTTCATTTATTTTTCTCCAAAATTTTATACAATAAAAGATTTGATTTTTTATTAATTGACGCTATTGAATATTATTAATATGATGAATCAATTAAAGTGCCCCAAGTGTGAATCAAATGTGACTCACTTTGGTGAATACAACTTCATGTAAGCTCTATTAATTGAATTCAGTGACTATTTTAAAGTATACATAGATGACCTCAAAGAAGTCATGAAACTCTACATTTGGACAGGAGTTCCCAACCAATCAGAGCTTCTCAAACAAAATGTGCCTCCAAATGTCCTCAGGAATAGAGCATATGAGGCTTACACAAAATACTTGCATTGAAGGATTTCACATACAAACTATTTCACAAATGGTGTTGCAATCACTGTTACTTGTTTTATTGTGGGTAGATGTCTTTCCCAATCCTCACATTCCAATTCTAAACATAGTACAAATAGAAGGATAATTCTTACAAAGGATTCAAATTCTAGACAATTATATACTCTTTCAGGGTGAGACTAATATTTTGGGGGTTTGAATCCATGAAAAATTCAGTGATTCAAATTGTGGGAGGGAACTTGAATTGGCTAAAAAATATGGAAGAATGTTGAATCTAATACAACAGTTATAGTATTTTGCATGTATGATGTTCAAGATTATGGGGAAGATGATTTTTGAGCTGATGGGTTTTCAATTAAAATTAGGGATAATCCTCCTGTAGCTAAAACTAGTGCTATCAGGAATTTGAAGACAAAAGTTTTGGTTAAGCATAGAGAAAACTTGTGTTTTGTATGCCATGTCTACAACTCTTTAGATCAATCTATAACTGGTGTAGAGGGATTATTCTCATTAGATGCTCCCTTGAAAATTTAATAGTAGACTAGACAAATAAATTATTCTCCAATGAACACTCACTTATCCTTCTCCATAACTTTTTTGAAGCTTTATATTTTGTTTATTTAATCAAATAATCTTATGGTCAATGCCCCACCTTTTTAGAATGAAATTATGTAAAAGAGACTAACTCACTCTCAATACCTTGAATCTCCACACCAAGCATAGAGTTAATATAAACTTACGATAGAAAATCAATAGATAGCTTAACGTTAACACACATCTATGAAAATACCAAATGTTTTCTATATGAAATCATAAGATCTATGGAAGTTAACTCCTTAAAACATAGAAACACTCCTTCAAATATGTTTGCATCCAAAAATTCAAGGAGAAAACTAGGTAGCCTCACCCATATAGGGGACATGTTACAATTGCAATGAATAAGAGAAAACCCTTGCTCCATTCTTAAACACTAATGAGGAATAGCCAAGCATTTAGGGTCCACTACCCAACATTGAATGCAAGTCTTCTTCATGGATAAAGAAAAAGGAGAAAAACCCTTTAGCCATATTCAAAGCATCAATCTACCCATTTTATTATGTAAGCCACATGTAGACCAATTCAATATTAGGACGCAAGCCAATAAATTTTATTATCAAAGACAACTCCATAGAGAATATACCTTTATCAATTAGGCCATCATACACTGAAATAGCTAAAGCTCAAAAAATAGGGTGCACACAATTAGAAATAGGGAAATTTGACTTACCTTTCAATTGGGCACCAACCCAAAATTATCATTGGAAACTCTAGAGGCACAACTTATTAGGATTAGGTAATACTGAGAGGGGGATGAATCAGTATTACAAAACTTTGATTTAATCTTTAAACAATTATAAACAATCCATAGTAATACAGAAATGAAAAGAACATATAAGCATAATACATTACTCATGACACCATGATTTGTTCTCAAGGAAACCTTGGCCAAGGGAAAACCCTGGTGGGGATGTGTATTGTCTTAAAATGGAAGCACTTCAATGTTAAGAGTGTTTAGCCCTCCGAGTGATTATTCTGGGTCATGTCAAGCACCTAGATTCAGCTCTTTTCTCGGATCATACTTGTTCTGCTTTTGTCTGCCCTTCATTTTCACTCCAATATGCATTTCATAACATTCTGGGTCTGGATCTTGAGGTTTTTCACCATAAGGTCAAAGTTGACCTTATGGGGTCAAATTCAACCTCTATCCTGACCTATTCAGGATCGACCTCGATCCTGACCTGGTCAGTTACAACCTCGTCCTTGACCCCTTGGCAAAATTTTAGGATTCCTTGATTTCTGGGTCTCGGGTTTTCGGGGATATTTATTTCCCACCTCCAAGTCGGACATTTCAGATTTTAGAATGGTAAATTCTCTAATTGAATTTAATATAGGCATATTTTCTAAAGCTTAGGACCTAATTGGATTTAATTCTCTAAGGTGGCCCCTCTAGAGGATTGTGCCCTGGTTCACTATAGAAGGGGGCCTTCTCTCATTTTCTCCATCAAGTTTTGTGAGAACATCTCTCAATCAAGTTTTCATGCTCAAGAACTCTCAAGCAAGGTGATCAAGCAATCATCCATTCAAGCATTCAAGTCCTCTTCTCCATCCAATTTCTCGATTGAAGATCAAGGATTCAAGCATTCAAGCCATTGAAGGGATTTGGCTCAAGAATTCAAGATTCATCATTCAAACCCTAGATCTTGCAATCATGATGGTGTGACCTTCCTTTAATATCACTTTGTTCATCTTCAAGATCCCTTCAGTCTTCCCTCGAGGTGGATTCCAAGCATACAATCATGGAGGTTTGATTTACATTTACCATTGTTGTGTTCAAGCTTTCATATCAATATACTTGTTTACATTCGAAATACAATTACATATCTATCAAATTGCGTAGCTTCATTGTTAGATCCATTTCTACTACTTGCTAGCATTCTTATTTCAATTTCAATATTAAGGTTAATTCCAAACCGGGGTTTGACCAAGGAAAACCTCTTAAACAAACAACAAAAACCCCCTTTTTCTTGTAGGTACGGGTGTGGAATTTCGGATCTGAGAGAAAATTTGGATACCCTTTTCAGCAAACTTTTAGGATTTGCGAACAAAGTCAGAATCGACCTTCAAATAAAGAATGTAGCCTTTGACCTTTTATGAGGGTCAAAGACTACTTGTCATCAGAAAGACAAAAGATTTCTGGGTTTTCTTCATCTCGGCATTTCCAGTCTAAAACAAATTTTAGAACTGCTCGAAAGTACACACAGACATCAGAAATTGGCATTTTCCAGATTTTCCCTAATGTGAGGTTAGTATTTGTATTTCAATTATTTCAAATTTTAAGGATAATTCCCCATAGGGACATATAGGGTTTTTCTCTCTCTTTCATATTCTCCATAGATTGATTCGATTGTGCATTAGCCTTTTGGTTGATCAAATCAGATCTCTCCATTGGGAATTTGGATTTAGGAGTGGATCTCATATTTCCGCCATACACATACATTTTACACACACTCAATAGAGGTGATTCCATTTTACCTCTATTCATTTTGGTGAACCCGACCTACTTACTCTCCTTTATTTTGTGGAATTAGATGCCCTATTGTGTTAGATTTTAGATCCTTTCTTGCATTTAGATTAGATCTAGTTTATGTTGTTGCATTCAAAAATACAAAAAAATCTATATAACCAATAAAATCCAAAAATATTTCTTGCATTTCATTTTCTATGGCAATTGTTAAGATGCTTTGGTGTGTAGTTATGCTCCTTATTACTCTTCTTTTAGCATCTCTTTATAATACCTATGATGTTTATGAAAGTATCATTCACTTAATTATGTTGATAATCCTTCACTTTTCTCTTGCCTATGCTTTTGTGAAGTTGACCGACACAAGTCCGCCTACATTTAAAACCTTCATTAAAGATTCATGTGGTAGCCTTATTAATCTTTTGGATTATGTGAAGAATTTGGTAGATGATACACCATCTCCTATTAATCCTAATCCTATCAATCCTAATCCTAATCCTATCAATCCTAATCTTAATCCTATCAAAATCCTAATCCTAATCCGATGCCTAATTCTCCATCTGTTCATCCTTTCTCTTCCCATACTTATGATGGGATTCAAGCTATAGTTCAGGATGCGAATGTGCAAGATTTCTTTGATTTACCTTCTCCTCCGATTCATGATGATATTAAAGGAAAGGGTAAAGAAACTTCTTCAAAACCTATTATCCCACCTTATGCAACCTTTACTCACGAACATGATAAACAATCACCTCCTGTAGATGCTTTACATAATATGTACCCTACCAGATATAATATGGTGACTAAACAAGGTTATAAAGGTTTAGGGCTTGGAGTTAATGAGCATGGTATTATATTTCTAGTTCATATACCCCCTAAACCGGATATGTATGGTGTTGGTTGTTCAAGATCTCATGTTAAGGTAGGTGATGCTAAACATCATCCTCCTCTTTATATTCTTCTCCCCACACCTATCTTAGATAACCCTAATACTCGTTAAGAAGTGGCTCAGAAGGTATATGTTGAGCTAATGAGTTCCAAGAAATAAATATTTAAACCTATGGTGATCGATGCTTTATACAAATACAAATGTCCTTTTCATTATAGTAACAAACATTTACTTGTTGATTGTAAACATTTCAAGTTATATGTTAGAGAACGAGCTGCTTTAGGAATTATATCTCACTCTCGTATAGTTTTACAATTCCTTCATAATTTTGATATAGGGGATTCCCCTCCTTTAGATATAATTTAGATGTTCTTCCCCTCTTGTCTCATGATTGGGGGGCAAGAGGTGTATCTTCATCCAGTCTCCTAGGATCCATTAGGTCTTTTTATTGGGGCTTAATTGGTATTCTTTCTCTCTTATTTTTTCTATTGTTTTGCATAATGTTTTTAATCATCCATAAAATCTATGTTTTCTTTTCAAGATATCTTTTCTAAGATGTTTGTTTTGCAAAGGTATCCCTTGTCCTTATCTTTGGGGGGCAAGGTACCTCTTTCTTTCTCTTTGTCTAGGGAACCGCTTTCCTTAGCTTAGTGGTATTTGTTTATATTGCAATATTATTTCATCATATTGATAGATGTTTTTTGACTATGGATAACCTTTTTTTTATGAGAAGTTGTTTTCCTAGGTCATCACTTCTTCTCTATGTTGCAAATTATGTTATTTATAAACTCTAACCCTTGCTTTGGTGTTAGAGTTGTTTCCCTTATTTCAAAGATTCCTCTTCCTCTTGATTGCAGGGGGCTTGATGATTGAATCTTTGTTCCCACTATTGAAAGATGATATTTTATCTAGAACACTCCTCTTTGGTTGGGGGTCTTGTTGATAAGATCTCTTTCTTTGAGGATCCTTTTCCATGAGTGACATATCCTTTTCACGATTATGTATATTCTTAGATGTAGGGGTCAATATCCCTCATTAAGGATATGGTGTACATTGTTGTAAATAGGATATCTCCTTGCCTTGTGAAGTAGGTATCCTCTTCCATCTTTGTTCCTACACTTGGGGGGCCAAGGATGTCGTCTCCTTCTTTTTAGTCTTCTCGAGATTCACCTTTTTCCTTGGGTAAGCAGTATCTATCTATTATGTGATATCCAATCATAAATTAAAATTTTGGTTTGCATGGAGGATCTATGTCCTCGGTAAAAACCTCTTTTTGTTGTTTGACATTGGGTTTTCATGGTTGATATATCTCTCACCTTGGAAACTAAACAATGTGTTATCCCTTATAAGGGTTAAATTCTTTTCACTTCTTGCATGATATCTCTTTACATTCATCCCTTCCATGGCCTCATAGGAGCTGTGACCTTCTTGGCTTGGACTAGGTGTTGTTTGTGGATATTGTCTTGATGTTGTAGAAGGCTTTATCCTTGTTCTTTTCTTTCCTTAACATGTAAAAATAGTATGATTTTGCCATATTAAGGAGGGGGCATATATAGGGCCTCCCTTGTACTATAGTTTTTAATTTTTACATGCTAAATATTGTGATGCAAGAGCATCCTGGGTGTAAGAGCAATCTTGCATCACCCAAAAATATTTCTATTTTTGTATTCAATAAGGGCTATTTTGTGCAGAGCTGCTATTTATGGAAAGTTACTATTTTTGGTAATTTTTGTATGTGCTCAGAATGATCTGATTTCTTTCTTGGAGGTTCATTTTGGTCATATAAGTCTGCCAGTAAAGTTTCATTGCCAGATCAAGTGTATATTGGAAGATATTGAAGATTTTCGGTATTGGCTGCAGGGTACAGAAACTTTGAACTCAGTTTTGAAGGCTTTAGAGGCCCCAGATGAGGTCAAAAATTTGGGTGACGAGCGCTTGCACCAATCAAGCCTGTAGAGCGCTTCGTGGCATTTCCAGAATGGGGTTATAATAGCCGAGCGGGTCAACGGGTGATGACTTATGGTCTTCGGAAGTTGGGCCACCTGAAATGGCGAAAAATAATTTTCTTCAAAATTTTTGTTCAGGTTTCAAAGGTTATCTTGAGCCGACTATGATGTAATAAAATGTAAAATAAAATAATTCTAAGTTTGGTCGGCCTTACTGGCTAAAAATTCTGGAACCTTCCTAGGCGATGGAAAATTGCCTATATAAGGAAGGCTGTATTATTGTCTTAGGCAGTTCAGAATAGTTCTGGGTAATAGTTCGAGGCTTTGTCCTACAGAATATTGTAAGGGAATGCCCATGTGGCTTTGCATATTGTAATTCTGAAAGTTTGTAATTCCACATTTGTGGAGATAATAAGAAGCCAATTTTTCTGTTCTTGCATATTATTGTTGTTGTTTCTCTTTTTCTGTTATGTGTTTGTGGTATTAAGGGGAGCACCCTTCATCATATTGCAAGGTAATGCACATAAGTTGCTAAATCCTAAAAAGACATGCATTCATATGCTAAATGTTCCGATGGTAATGCACATAAGTTGCTAAATCCTGAGGAGACATGCATTTTTCAATTTTTTTTCAATATGCTAAATCCTCTGAAGGTAACACACATAATTTGCTAAATCTTGAAGGGACACACATTTCCAACTTTAAATATGCTAAATCTTGGAAGGTAATGCACATAAGTTGCTAAATCCTAAAAAGACACACACTTATATGCTAAATTTTTTGAAGGTAACGCACATAAGTTGCTAAATCCTGAGGAGACACGCATTTCATATTCATAGTGATACAAAAAGGTGGATCTATGGATATTAAAGAAGTTGTCAGAAGATGCATTAAAATTGCAAGCACAGTTTATGGGTGAACTTGTTGGGCTCTCCCTCCAGGCTGATTCATGGTAAGGTGGACATCTTACTAGGTGAGGTAATCACTCTATTCCCTCTCTCTCTTTTTGCTTTCATGCTAGTAGGACTGGATCATGAAGCTATGTTATTTATAGTTTTGTTCTTGTCTTTCTTATGTAAACATTTATTCTTTTATGATAGTTTTCCAAATATGATGTTAGTATAAGAAATGTTTCTCAGAAAGGATTCTTATGCTAGTTAATTTGGGTTTGTACTAACCCCTCTTTTGTGTCCTTTTGTTTTTCGCACCCTTGTGCGTGTATGTTAAGTTAGAATCCTTAGCTTGGGGGCTTGTGTCCCTAACTAAGTGTCATTCTATCTCATTTTGAATCCACTGGGATCTATTCTTCCTTCTCATTTAGCAAGAGTTTGCATCGAGTCTATACTCTTGCTAAAGTGGGGGCTTAATGTATCATCTTAAAATGGAAGCACTTCCATGTTAAGAGCATTTAGCCCTAAGAGTGAGTAGTTTGGGTCATGTCAAGCACCTGGAATCAGTTCTTTGCTTGGATCATACTTGTTATGCTTTTGTCTACCCCTGATTTTCACACCAATCTACATTTCATAACATTCTGGGTCTAGATCTTGAGGTTTTTGACCATAAGGTCAAAGTTGACCTTATGGGGTCAAATTTGACCTCTATCTTGACCTAGTCAAGATTGACCTCGATCCTGACTTGGTCAGTTCCAACCTTGTCCTTGACCCCCTGGTCAGTTCCAATCCTCTAATTGAATTTAATCTAGGTATATTTTCTAAAGGTTAGAAACTAATTGGATTTAATTCTCCAAGGTGTCCCCTCTAGAGAATTGTGCCCTAGTTCACTATAAAAGGGGCCTTCCTCTCTCATTTTCTCCATCAAGTTTTGTGAGAACATCTCTCAATCAAGTTTTCAAGCTCAAGAACTCTCAAGCAAGGTGATCAATCAAACATCCATTCAAGCATTCAAGTCCTCTTCTCCATCCAAGTTCTCTATTGAAGATCAAGGATTCAAGAATTCAATCCATTGAAGGGATTTAGTTCAAGCATTCAAGATTCATCATTCAAACCCTAGATCTAGCCATCATGGTGGTGTGATCTTCCTTCAAGATCCTTTTTTTCATCTTCAAGATCCATTCATTCTTCCCTCAAGGTGGATTCCAAGCATACAATCATGGAGGTTTGATTTACATTTACCATTGTTGTGTTCAAGCTTTCATATCAATATAATTGTTTACATTTGAAATACAATTACATATGTTTCAAATTGCATAGCTTCGTTGTTAGATCCATTTTTACTACTTGCTAGCATTCTTATTTCAATTTCAATATTAACATTAATTCCAAACCGGGGTTTGACCAAGGCAAACCCCTCAAACAAACAACAAAAACCCCCTTTTTCTTGTAGGTACAGGTGCGGAATTTTGAATCTAAGAGAGGATTTGGATACCCTTTTCGATGAACTTTTGGGATCTCAGAACAAAGTCAAAATCAACCTTCAAATAAAAAATGTAGCCTTTGACCTTTTATGAGGATCAAAGACTACCTAGCGTTGGAAAGACAAAAGATTTCTAGGTTTTCTTTGTCTCTGCATTTCCAATCTAAAACAGGTTGTAGAATTGCTCAAAAGTACACACAGACATCAGAAATTGGCATTTTCTAGATTTTCCCTAATGTGAGGTTAGTATTTGTATTTCAATTATTTTAGATTTTAAGCATAATTCTCCATAGGGACATATAGGGTTTTTCTCTCTCTTTCATATTCTCCATAGATTGATTCAATTGTGCATTAGCCTTTTGGTTGATCAAATCGGATCTCTCCATTGGGAATTTGGATTTAGGATTGGATCTCATATTTCCCCCATACACATAAATTTTACACACACTCGATAGAGGTGATTCCATTTTACCTATATTCAAGATGATACCCACAAATATGCACTAAAATATAATATCCCTGTTAGAAGATCTTGCCCTTTTAGTAGTTGATTGTTACATAGTACATTTCCTTGTTAGAGGAATACAAAACCCTGTTAGGGGTATACAAAAAACTTGGTTAAAGGTGGTGAGCACACTGCTCTTACAATCAAAATTGTCTCAAAAGAGTTCTCCAAAATGTGAACAATACAAGCACTTATCTTGCTTAGATATTTCCAGTTATAGCTCTGTATCTTACTGATCTAGAATTTGATCTCTTCTCTCAAATTCACAACCTTGATTTATCATCACAATCACATACATGCCTCTCTTTCATAAAAGATCTCTATACTTATACAAAATCGTCCATCAAGTTGGGTTCACAAATACCATACAAAACATAATAATAACTTATCTTATATTACAAAAGATTTTGGCAATATAATTTATTCACCTATCTTAGCACGTTACCATATGCACTATATACTCTCATTAATCTTTGCAACTGTTCATATACCTAGTTATACTGATTGATTATCTTTGCATACCTTCCAACCACTGTATCTCACTGATCTGATAACCAAAACTTATGCGCTCTTAACTAAAGCATGTATACATCCCAAAATACCTTCAGTTAACTTCACAAGCCATAATACCTTATATATCTTCATCATTGACCAAAACTGTGGCATTGTACCCTACTATCCTGATTTTGGACTTAGTCATTTTCATGAGTATGACTCTAGTGGCAAAATTCTCAACATGCGATCACTCCATCATAAGTGCTTCCATAAATTACAACCCTCAAGTGATCCCTAGTGCTCCAAAACATCACTTTCCAACAATATCTCCCTTTGGCATTGATGGAAACACTTAGAAAAATGACTAAGTGTCGCAATACAACTCTCTTCTTTTCTTTTTCTATTTTCTAATTTTTTTTGTTTTACACATCTTTTTCTATTCTTTTCTTCATTACATATTAATCTCTCATTTTCCTTCATATTTCTTTCTCTTCCTCTCCCTTTGACATCAATGGCAAAGTTGTATTCAAAATTTAAAAACTTAAGCACAAAAAGATTTAGTGCTTACTCACCAGATTTAAGACATCTTGGAAAGAGTTTTCCAAGGTCTTCACTTCCTCAGCCCATGAATTTACTAGAAGCTCACTAACATGGATTAATCCATTCAATGCATATGATGTTGCCTCTACTTCCTTAAGCTCTATAAGTGTAGACACAATCATTGAGCCTTCAACTTTTTCCATATCTGAAAGATGTGACTCAAGCATTGTAAGCTTAGGGGTCAATAGGCTTCTTAATAAGCCAAATATATCTACAACTCTCTCTTTCTCCATTTCCAGTACACCTATCTTGTCCAATATCCTCAATGTCTCTTTATCCATTTCACCCATAGTTAGTGAAGATGATTCACAACTATCCATAAGACTATCAAGAGTAGCCCTATCCTTGCCTGTGATCTCCTCAATGTTCTTTATATGCTTGTAAGGACTTATGTAGTAGCTGTAAATTTTCATGCCTTGTGCTACACAACTCTTGGCCTTAAGAGTAGTAGCCTTGAGAATGCCTAAGTCCCATGAGATGGACTAACAAACTTCTTTCAACTTCTTTTCCAAAAGTTCTTCTCAACCTTATCTTCTGCAGTCTTTAGCAATGAGTCAAAATGACTATGAAATATATCCAATACTATACCACGGATCTCATCTTCATCCTTTTCTTGAAAGATAACTGGTGAGGGAAGTAGCTTGTTCACTATTTCTACAGCCCTGGCCATTACCTTAACTCTTTTGTCACCTTTCTAAACTGATCGTTCTTTAGCTTTAGCAAAAGCCATAAAGGATATAGCTTCATCAGCTCATCCTCATCCATACTATCCATATTTGAACTTACCAGTTTGGCCATACTTGCTAACAATAAGGAGGTGTCTAATCTAACCTCAATAGATTTTTATGATTTGATATGTTCTTCCTTCTTTTCCTTCAACTGAATTTCATTCTCCTGTACTTTTTCCTCTTGTTTCTCCTCTAATTTTTCTTCCTCTAACTTCTCTTGATCTCCAACTTCCATCACACTAACCACATTATTAAATAATGGATCATTAATATCATGTGAAGTGTCAAGGGTCATAGGCACACCAGTGACAGAAATCTGGTTGCATGCTATCTTGAACACTTTCATCCACTGTCTTGAAACTTTGTCCCAAACCCAAAGATATAGGCATAGTAGCCTTGGGAGGTGAGATCTTCTTTGTCATATCATATATTAGAATTTGATCTAATGTCTTTTGGGTGTCCTCAATCATCTCATCATATTTCCTAGCCATGATTTTGACTAGTCTGGCATTTGTCCTCAGTAGGGGTTTCAGTGCATTTATGACTCTCTCTCTCTCTCTCTCTCTCTCTCTCTCTCTCTCTCTCTCTCTCTCTCCTATATTGATACAACCGGTAACATATCTTCAATTTCCTTGTTCCTTATATTTTCATGCTTTGATTGTGCCAACTATTTTCTGATTTCTAGTTTACTATATAGATCTTTAGGATACTTCCTTCAATCTCCAACAGATTCTTCTTAAAGGCTAGTAGATACTCATTGATAGTATCTTCAATGATCCCTTTCTCCTTAGAAACATATCTCTCATAGTATCTATCAACTATTTTTAGGTTCCCATCTTTTACTACTCTCTTATTGTTCACTGTTTCCCATCACACACTTTTTCAACTTCCTTTTGCTCTTTCTTTTTCTTCTTCACTTCTATTTCTTTCTCCTTAGGATTGTCCTGCTTACCTATTCTTGTAGATCTTCTGCAAATGATTGAAGGCACAACATATTTTTCCTTCCTCTTGTGTAGCTGACAAATCAACAATATTAATGTAGTAGGGGTTGTTGTCTTTTCTATCTCCAAAGGAATAGGTGCATCAATAGCAGTGCTAGAAGATGCCTCCATCCTAGTTCTTATACTCCTTAGTTGCTCCTAAGTGATTTCCATCTTCACAGCTATATCTTCAACAATTTTTTTGACTTTCCTTTTCCTTGTTACCTTTTCTTGGGGTATGTGCAAGATCATGAGGGGCCAAACTATGCCCTTAAGTGGCAATGAAAAATCAGCAAATCAGGGTTAGTCAACTTGACATGAAAATTTCAACTAGCTATGAACCTAATATCAAAAAGTTGTAAGAATAGAATCTATAGAAAAGTGAATGTATTTTCTAAAATACTAGGCCTTTTTTGAGAAAAAGTTAGTATGATTGGTGAAAAGTATAGATTTCAATGCAGCAGTACAAAAATTTTAGGAAGAAAATAAGAAGTAGGTGTATGTTTGACCACCTTAATCATAATCAAATGATAATATTTTATTATAAGATTTTATATATAAGTAGTAGACTCATGCCCAAATGTGACGCATATTTATTTGTAATTTTATTCCAAAAAAATAATTAATTATGAATGTTTTGCTACAACATTTTCAGAATAAAAAAAATCCCGTGTCTGACCACCTTAACTCATTCAAAACTTTACAAAATTCAAAAAAAATAAAAATTCCTTATAGTAGGTGAAGCATAGAATGTGACACATTTTTTTTATTTCAAAAATGTTATACTATCTGAAAGTTATAGTCATTTTTGAATCAGTATATAAATCAGCACTTTAGAGGTAGCTCAATTAGAAAATAACTAATAATTACTTACTGAATTCAAAATTTGACAGCAATTATATCGATAGAAAGCTGATAATCTCCTTAAGATACCCTTTTTATTTTATCAAATTTGGGTGAAAAAAAATTCATCAACTACATTGTCAAAGTTTTGAACTAACATCACCATTTTTTGGTCCCTCATGATCTTGCACATACCCCTTGCTCTTCTTTGAATTTTTCATACTTTTCCCTATATGTTCCCCATCTTTATTGGGTAGGGTCTATCTCTACTACCAGTGCATGCTCCACTTGCATGGTCATAATCTCAGCACTTACTTCATATCCCATGGGATAACACCACTTCATTCTTGGTTCTACTACCTTAAAGTAGACACAATCAGTTTCAACCATGAAACAGATAGTGTCCTCATACTTTTCCACTATATTATCTAGTATCCTATACCTTTCTTTCATCTGCCTCTGTAGTATCTTTGTCATGGAAAATAGTTCACCATCAACCCAATTCTTATCTTGTCTTCGGTAGTACTCATAAATCTGAATTCTAGTGGGTGTATGTACCCTAAAATGGTCACTAGACTTTGGGCCCCCATTCAGCAATTTATCAAATCCCTGAATCAATATTTTTCAATTATATCAATTTTCTTGATCAAATCCTAATTTTATCATTTATCTGATTTTATTCTATGGGCTAACCATCTTATCCTAAGTCTTTATTTAATTAAAAGGAATTCCCTCCCATTTTAATAAATCAAAAGCCCCCACTTTTCCTCTTATCCTAAGTTGCACAAATAAAGCATTATTCTTATTTTATAAAAAGAAGAAAAGCACTTTTTGTCTCATATGGACACAAAAGTCAACTTGTATTTTTCAAAACATGGTTAACCACCTTGCTAGCCCTGGCTACCTCACATTCTCAGAAGAAGATGACAAAGCCTTGAGCCATTCGCATAATCTTGCACTTCATATTGAAGTCATGATTCACAAGACCCGTGTCAGGCATGTGTTGATTGATGGGGGTGCTGAGCTCAATATTTATTCCTTGAGTTTGTTGAAAATACTGGGTTACTCCGAACAAGTTATTAATACTCGTAAGAAAATCACCATTAAATCCTATGATCAGGCAAAGAGAAGCTCCAAAGGCTTGGCCATCATTCCTGTTAGGATTGGCTCCATTGAAAAGGACATTTTGTTCCAAATTGTTGATGCTAGTCCTTTAGCCTATAATATCCCACTTGGTAGACCATGGATCCATGACATGCAAGCAGTGTCATCCACCTACCACCAATGTGTTAAGTTCCCCTATAATGGAGTAGAAGTTTGTATACCCGGGGATAGCACATTATCTGTTAATGCAATTTCAGTGGGGACTCATGTTCCCCTCAACAGAGAAGCAGAGGATTTTGACACCACTTTATCACAATGCCAGGATAAGTTCAAAACCATAGACCTTGTAATAGGGGGTTATCAAATTGACTCCTTTACAAAACTACCAGTTTCACCTAGGTCCTATGGTAAACCTTCACAAGAGATGTGTCCTTCATCTTTAGCAATGACTCTATTTGATACATTTGTCAATGGGCCCATGGGGTCAAGGCTTTCTAAGAGATTAACTCTCTGTAGGATCTCGCAGTTTTCGTTACACCACAGATCCAAGATGATCGATCATTACAATCACAGTATAGCGACAACCATCCGATGGTGTTCTTAGGGACATGGGTCCAAGGTCTGTCAGGGACGTTGACTTGCTCGCCGGTGATTGGCTACTAACTTCCACGGTGGTGGTTGACTTGTTAGAGGGGTCTTAAAAGTGTTTTTCTAGGCGTATCTGAGCCACCCGATCTGCCGAGAGATAGAATGATCGATGGTTGCATTTTATCGACCTTCTAGCCGTTATTTTTCAAATTTAAATATTTCTTTTGCTAGGGTTTGCATTTTGTGGCCATGCATGACAAATAGGTAGCTGGAATTGAATTCCTTAGGATAGTGACGGTTGAGGGGATGATAACAGAGGATCTGATCATTGGTGCCATGGATTTTACAGAGTACCACGATGTGCTGAAATATTTAATGAGCTTGGCACCACCTTGTAGAGTTAATCTTTTTAAACCCAAGTATCAGACCAAGATCAGATTTGGATGCATTCATGGCTTAGTGGAGTTGCAGGTAGGTAGATGGATCAAGGTTGATGTGTCTATAGGTGGGCTTATTACTAGAATCAACATGCAAGGAAGAGATTTGATTTGATCACCAGCTGTTGTTAGAGATTTGATGATGGTAATCAGTGTACCATTAGGGTTCGATATTTTATTGTAGATTTATGTAACCTTAGTTAGGTTTTTCTCCTACCTATGTGCAAGAGATGTATATATTGTATTTTTGGAGCCTTAGTGCTCAAGAGGTTAGAGAGTTCACATTTTGTAAGAAGAAAGTATCTTTCTTAGAAGGCTATCTGTGGCATTTCCTACCCTCTAGTCTTCTACATTCTATAACCTCCCATTGGTAATTTAGAGATTGAAGATATTTTATGACATTTTTCATGTCCCTATGCCTTTTTTGTGTGAGTTATCTCTTATTGAATCAAAGTATTTATATGTTTCTCAATGATATCTTAGGGTTCTTGATCCTTCTTCCTTTCTACAATTCATGTGTATTATTGTGAATGATTTGATGTGAATGATTTTGTGGGTATACTACAACCCCTTAACAATCATGTCTCATTCCTATACCTAGTTGCAGAGGTGAATGTTTGTTTGCAGGTCATAGATTGTTGTCTACCCCAAGGAGTGTCATTATTTGTGAAAGGATCTCTTTCTTTCCCTGAATACCCTCTTTGTCTGTAGACCCCTCCTATGAAATACTTATGCAAGCCTATTCATTAAGTTGTCACCTACTAGACCTAAGTCTCTCATTGATTTCATCCTACATGCTAAGATCCAAACCCTAGTTTCGGTGCATCACCTAGTAGGTAGTTTTCTTTCAGTCATTTCCCTTTTCAAGCATTCCTTCTATCCCTTTCCCTCCAAATTTACTTTCATGTCTAAGAGAAAATTAAGGTGATTATCCAAGAGGAACCAGCCTAGAACCTGAAGGTCTCATCTCAGTTAGCAAAGGTCCCACAACCTAGAGATGATTCCCATGTTATATTGAGTTATCAAGACCAAGAGAGCTTGAAACAAAAGGGTGCAAACTTAGTGTATAACACATCCTATAGGAAAAAATGAAAAGTTCCTAGAGAATATCCACAATTCATATACAAAAGCATCATATAGAAAAAATGACAAAAAATTAAAAGGTAAAAGGTAAAATTTATCGTTAACGCCGGTAGTACCAAGGTCATACCCACTGCCAAATCTTGGTTGTATGATGTGCAAAAGGAGAAAAGCAAGTAAAATGAAAGGGAAGTATGGATCAAATAGCGATGGTGCATCAAATTGGATCAATATCATAATAAATGCAGAAAATACTATTACGGACAAAAATATTTGCATATTAATGCAAAAGAGTGGGAAGAGCTTCTTGGACCAAAGATAGAAGTTATAGATAAGGAGGAAGAGCTAAGAAGGGGAAAGCAGCAAAGGAAAAAAGTAAGATATGCATGTGAGCCTATGTCAGATGATGATGATGAGTACTCACCATCTGGTAGTAGCTCAAGTAGTGATAGAAGCTCTTCAGTGCACATGTACACTGACACAAAAAATTCAGATAGAGAAGTAACAAGTGTTGTGGAATTATCGACAGATCAATGTGAAATGAAGTCTCAAATTGGTTCATTAGCAAGCAAAGAATTTGGTCATGCACTTCATTCTAGTACCACAAATACTTCTATTAGTAATGCCTACTTGTCAATGGCCTTGAATTTAGAGGACTTGGGAAACCAGGTTACTCATGTTGGGCAATATCCCTCAAATGTAGGTTCATTGCCACCTTTGGCAAGGTAGTCTCACTCCTCATTTTACAACAAAGGGCAGCCATCTATGGTCCAAGGTTTTAATTCAGCTGACAAATGGAGACCTTCTCAAGGTACTGATCTCTTTCATTGAGAAGTTCCTGATTCATCTCAAGGTTCTTGTTTAGGTGACCAACTCCTTTGAGGTCCACAAATAGACCCATTGATTTCCCAAATTGGTAAAAGGGTAGATGCAATTTTGGAAAGAGTATCCCAATTAAAGAGAAATGGAAATTCGAGTGAGCATAAAGTTATTGCAGATCCAATGGGTGTATCTTCTCCACTAAAAAATATAACTGCATTTCCAGAGACTTGAGTTTAAATGGAGACTATTTGTTCCCAAACATACCCCAGTTGAGCAAATGAACTAGATGTTGCTTGAGTAAAGAAGATAGTGGTTCATTAAAGCATTTGCATTATCCCACTTGCTATTAGTTACTACTTTTTGAGCAGCTTGCCAGCTGCTTCTGTGTGGGGTTCCTATAATATATAATGTCCTAATGCAAGTACATACCAATTTTTGTAAACATTTTCAGTTCTAAAGTGTTAGTGAGAAATATCAAAGAAAAGGTTCTTGCATGTGTTATTTAAACACATATCAATAAATTAGGAAACCAATTTTCTCCCATTACATGGTAGAAATGCCTAGATTCACTTTGTCGGTATCAATAGGTAGCAAGATGAGGGAAGAAATATATTTATGAAGAGGAAGTACAAATGTTACTATCCAAAACCATTTGGAGAGTAATATTCTTCTCCTGATTGTAATAAGAAACTCAAAATGCAGAAGATACCAAATAGTTGGGGCATTTATTTCCTATGACCTATGTCAATTTCAGTTCAATTCCCAAGGATGATATTCTCAATGTGTAAAAATAAACTAATGTGTTATTTTAAAATGGTGTTGACTAAAATTTATGAACATATGTCAAATATCCATTTTTTCCAGAATTTGAAATAGAACCAGTGGCAATATAATCAAATTTGTGAATTTCACATCCAATCATTTGATGTTAATCAAAAGTACAACACAGTAATATAAATTTGAACCAATAAACAATCTTAGTCTTACTTCAAACCTACTCCTATGTATGTGGGTTCTCAGAGGTATCTACTAAACAATGTGTGGATCTGTAATGTCCCTATCCAGGACCTTACTCACTTTTCTTAAAACTCCTAATTAGAATTTGGATTTCTAATGCCTGCTGTGATATTATTTAAGTTTGCCTTGCTCCTTACTGATTAATATTGTAATGAATTGTTTATCCTTCCCCTTCTCTCTCTCCTACTCTCTCCCTTTCCCCTTCTCTCTCTCTCTCTCCTACTCTATGATATTATTTAAGTTTTCCTTGCTCCTTATTGATTAATATTGTAATGAATTGGTTATCCTTCCCCTTCTCTCTCTCCTACTCTCTCCCCTTCCCCTCTCTCTCTCTCTCTCTCTCTCTCTCACCTTCTCACTATCTCTCTTCCTCTCTTAGCCCTTGCCAGCTTCTCACTCTCTCTCTTCCTCAATGGCCACCCATGAATTTTTTAAATTGGTGATTAATTTCCTTTGCTTCTTTCAATGGCCATCCATGATTTTTCTGCAATCTTCCAACCTTTCGCACATAGTTGTAAAATACATATTAATATATTATACATATAAAATAATATATAATATATAATATAATATTTAATATTAATATATATTAAATAATATTTAAAATGTAAAATGTATATTATATAATATTTAATATATATAATATATAATTCTAATATATAGTTTTTGATATTAATATATAATTAAATAATATTTAATGTAAAATGTATATTATATAATATTTAATATATATAATATATAGTTTTTAATATTAATATATATTATATAATATTTAATCTAGAATGTATATTATATAATATTTAATATATAATTGATATTATAAATATTTAATATATCTAATATATAGTTTTTAATATATAATAAATCATATGGAGGGAGAAAGTGGAGGGAAGGGAAAGTGAAAATTCCAAAATTATGTCATCATATACTGGTACCCAATTAGGCTTAGTATTGCCTTGTGCACCAAACCTACATGGTCAACTATTGAAATGTCTCAAATACGTATTTTTCCTTTGTTTCTCTGAGTTCCAGACTTTGACAATGTAGCTGACGACTTTTTTTTCACCCAAATTTGATAAAACAAAAAGGGTATTTTAAGGATATTATCAACTTTCTATCGATATAATTGCTATCAAATTTTGAATTCAGTAAGTAATTATTAGTTATTTTCTAATTGAGCTACCTCTAAATTGCTAATTTATATACTGATTGAAAAATGACTATAACTTTCAAATGGTATAACATTTTTCAAGTCCAAAAAAATGCGTCACATTCTATGCTTTAACTAATATAAGGAAAAAAATAAAAAATTGAATTTTCTAAAGGTTTGAATGAGTTAAGGTGGTCAGACATGGGAGTTTTTTATTCTGAAAATGTTGTAGTAGAAAATTCATAATTAATTATTTTTTTGGAATAAAATTACAAAAAAATATGCCTCACATCCGGGCATGAGTCTACTACTTATATATTAAATCTTATGAAAAAATATTATCATTTGATCATGATTAAGCTGGTCAGACATACACCTACTTTTTATTTTTTTCCTGAAATTTTTGTACTGCTATATTGAAATCTATACTTTTCACCAATTATATTAATTTTTTTTTAGAAAAGGCCTAGTAGTTTAGAAACTACATTCAATTTCCTACAGATTCTATTCTTACAACTTTTTGGTATTAGGTTGATAGCTAGTTCATGATCTTGCACATACCCAAATCATGCCAGTATAAGAACTTGAAGCCTGTGGTCCCTTGAATAAGAGAATTAGCTCTTTATTTATAAGAATTTTGGGGGTTTCAATCAAGATTCCTTGATTGATGGGTTTATTGGTTGTGATTAAGGAATTGAACTCAGAGTGAGTGGGAGTTCAACTCAGTTGATTACTTTCTTTAATAGGATTGATTGATCTGTCAACAAAATGGATTAAGAGTTGACTAATTTGATTGAACACTTAACTAATGAGCTGGAATAGAAGACTAAATAGATTGATTAGCTAGGAGAGAGATTGGTGGATTCAAGGGTTGTGATTGAGAAGTTACCTCAAAGTGAGTATGAGTTATAATTTAGGAGGATAAATATGATTTAAATAATTAAAATAAATTATTTACTTGCACATGTGAATATGTAGTAGTAAATAAATAATTATATATATATTTATGAGAGGAATATTTAGTTTAATTAATTAAATATAATTTATTTAATTATTAGAGGGAAATTGATTTAATTATTAGATAAATATAATAATAATAAGAAATAAGGAATACCAATTAAATAATATGAATAATTAATTTCAATAATATATGAAATAATTAAATAATGATTAATTATTTAATTAGTTTATAAATGAATAATTGATGAAATAATTCGACAATTAATTAAAATCACTTAATTATGAAATTATAGAGAAATGATGATTTTGAACTTAGATTACAAGACTTAAATTGGTTAGATAATAAAGATTATTTAACAATTTAAGATGAATGTTAGCAAACTTACTGTGATGCAATAATTGGTCATTTTTAAGTGTCTACATTTTCCCCCTATTTGATATAATGCTTTTTAGGCATTGGTTCAAAGAAAATTTGATAAAAATAATGCCTCGGTATGCCCATGTAGAGAAGTGTCAATAACTAGGTATTATGGTGCCCTCTCAAAAAAATGAGTGAAAGATGAAATAGAGGGATGATTTCATTGACATCATGGTCAAAATGACAATGCAACTCATAGTACAGAAAATAGAGGTTGTACGCAAAAGTTATGAACTCTGGAAGGTGAAAAGCATCATGACCAATAGAAATGCAAAGGGTGCACATCCATCAGGGTGGGGTGGGGGAGGGGGGTATAAATAGGAATTGAAGGTCATTTTCAAAGTCATTGTGCACATTGAGCTTTTTGAGAACTAGTAGTGGAAGGAGAAGTTTCTAAGCATTTGGAGAGAGATGGCAGCTTACAACTTGGGGGTATGTGCATGATCATGGTATGCCAAACTAGGCCATTAAGTGGCAATGAAAATTTAGAAAATAAGGTTTAGGCAAGTTGACATAAAATATTGAATAAGTTATAAATATTATTTCAAAAATATGTAAGAAGAGAATCTGTATAAAATTGAATTTCATTTCTAAGATACTAGGCCTTTTTTGAAAAACAATTATTATATATGTTGAAAATTTCAAATTTGAATGTAGTACAAAAATTTCAGGAAAAAATGAGAAGTAGGTGTATGTCTCACCATCTTAAAGACAATCAAATGATAATTTTTTTTATAAAGATTCTAGATATAAGTAGTAGAATCATGTCCGGATGTGAAAAATATTTTTTTAATTTATTTCCATGTAAATAATTAATTATGATTTTTCTTCTACAACTTTTCCAGAATACAAAAACTCGTGTGTCTAACCACGTTAACTTAGTCTAAACTTTATCAATTGAAATTTTATTTTATTTTTCTTGTAGTAGGAAAGTCATAGAATGTGACACATATTTTAGATTTAAAAAATGTTATACAGTTTGAAAGTTATAGCTATTTTTCAATAAGTTTATCAATTAGGACTAGAAAGATAACAAGTAGGTGTATGTCTGACCACATTAAACAAAATCAAATCATAATATTTTTTTATAAGATTATAGATAAAAGTAGTAGACTCATGTCCAGATGTGATATATTTTTTTTTGTATTTTTTTCCAAATAAATAATTAATTATGATTTTTCTGCTACTAATTTCCTGAATATAAAAAATATCATGTCTGACCACCTTAACTTAGTCTAAACTTCATCAAATTGAAAGAATTGTTTATTATTATTGTATTAGGTGAAGCATAGAATGTGATGTATATTTCAAATTTAAAAAATATTATATTGTTTGAAAGTTATGGTTGTTTTTCAAAGAGTCTATCAATCAGGACTTCTTTTTTACATTGCCAGTTTTTGACATACCATGATCTTGCACATACCTGGATATGGAGTTCACATCAGTGAGTGAGTCAGAACATATCATTGTCCAACTGATGCCTTTCTGCTGGTGATTTTTGTACCTTTTGCATTTAATTTTCATCATTTTTTACACTTGTTACAAGTAGTGGTTGTTGTTGCACCAAACGATCAAGTTGTTAATGTCTAATACAAACATTAGACTTATAGAAGACACATGAGGTGGTTAAGACATGTCACAAATCCTAAGGGGAGTGCTAACCATTTTTCCAACAATCTCCCCCTCAGCGCTACCCAAGAGGATTCAAACCTATGACAAAGATCTGATACCACTTGTTACAAGTAGTGGTTGTCATTGCACCAAACGATCGACCTGTTAATGTTAGATAAGTGTCATTTCCTAGACTAGCTCAGATAGATTTTAGGTATAACACTGCACATGTAGAGAGTAATCACCACAAATATAGGGTTCAAATAACACACTTGAATGTGTTAGTTTAGGGTTCAAGGGTTAATCAAGTCACACTTGTAGGTGTAGGATGAAGCACTTATTGTGTGCAATCGACACACATGAAACCATATTAAAATCACACATAAAGTGTGAAATTAACGCAATTGGAGTGCACAAACAATGCACTTGTAGTGAGATTGGATTCTTTTTTAATGTCAATTTCTATATTATGTAAATTTATTTTTAATGTATGGTAAATATTATTTAAATAAATGTGTTTTACTTTATGTTATGTTTATGGAATAAATGATAGATATATTATGGACTTAGAGACTGTTATTAGCATGAAACCTATTTGATAAGTACTGACTTAGGAAATTAGACTTTGGTTTAGAAATTAGGGATGCTATCATGATTACTCGGGATAATCATCCTCATGTACTACCATATAGACATAGGTTATCTAATGATGAGAAAGAGAACCTAGGGGTCTAGGATTATTACATGTGATATTGATGCCCAAGATTAGGATGAGTAGGGGGTTAGTGACTGTATTATAGGAGCAGTGGTACTCAAAGAATTCTTCCTTCCACTTGCCTATAAGAGATTGCATGATCCCATTAGAGGATGTATATTGGCTACTTAAGATTCTTCAAATTTGTAGCTATGTGTTTCCAAGTTGAAGTCTCTAGTTCAAGAAACCTATATTTCATTCAAGTCCATCGATCATCCACATTAAGAAGTATATCTTAAAAAATGATACATGCATAACACTTGTGCAAATTTACATTTCCCTATTGATTTATGTAGTCATTCAATGTAATTGTTGTGTTTATTTAATTTAAATTGAATTATTTATGTGTGGATGCATTAAATCCTATTATTCTAATACCATGTATGCATTTAGTATGTTATCTTGTGTGAATGACTTGATTCTCACTGTCAATGTTCATGTACATTGTAATTACATATGCTTGATATAATATCTCATGAATGGACTTATATAACCTTAATGACTACACATTATGTTACTTAACATGTCAAGTGAAACCAAGAGAAATATGATTGAGTAAATGTTCTCTAATTCATTTCACCTTAGTGTGTCACCCAGCTCTACACTTCTCATGTGCAACAAAATAATAATATCTAAAGTAGAATTTGCTAAAAATAGTTTTGCATTTTGTAATGTTTCATTACAATAGTTAGACTTCACCCCTTTCTTTAATGATTTCTACTAAAACCCTTATCAAATTAAATTACACCCTATCAATTTTTAAATGAATGGTGTTCATAAAGGGAAAGATAATTAATAGTATGTACTATCTTAAAGTGTTAATTATCTACAAGAGCTATCCTATGTGGATAGATAATTCAAATCAAGTGACACTAAAAACATGTCTATGAGTTGCAGGAAGACAAGGAAGGGATAGAATTAAGGGAATAAATTGATGGTTGAGATTTTAAATTTATTTATTTAATGACAAATTCAAATTTATTTCATATTTAAGTGTCACTGGCTTGATGTCTATGCCTACCTTTCAAGTTCTTTATGACCTATTACAATGCAATTTTTTTTTACATTTCTGAATTTTTCTTGCAATCATTTAAATTTTTTACAATAATCATTTTTCCACACCATTTTGTCCACAATAAATTTACACCATATTTGAAGTTCTATATCACATAAAAGTTAAGTAAAATACTAAATGATTGTCTTATTTTCTTTTTATATTAAATATTTGAGTAGTCCAAATTGCCTAGTATGGAGGATCAACTATCTAATTTTTATGTCCTTATGAAACAAATAAGGAACAAAGGGGAAAAGGAACATGCAGATGTTCCCTTTGAGCTAATTTGAGATTTTTACTACTGGAACTTGGCTTTCCAAGGAATATTTGTTAACACAAGAAAAGGATAAGAAATGCTTCATATACTGTCATGTTAACAAAGTTACAACTTCCCTTGTGGTGACACAATAAAATTTCTTGTAGAGTGACTTTATGTCTTTTTCCCTTTTTTTGTGAGTAGTATAATTATAGTTACCAAGGTTTCCAAGGTTTAATTTAAGTCACTATTTTTGAGAGGAAAATCACATGGTGGTTTGGTTGGAACATTTGGTTTTCCAAATCCAAGAGGAGAGAAAAGAGTTATCAAATTGCAAAATTAGTTAAAAAGACTCAATAAGATGTGGGTTTTAAACCTCATAAACAAATTTGTAGAGAAATCAAAATGGTGGATGTTGTTGAATAGGAAAATTCTAGTGATCAAACATGGTGAGCAGACCCTTGTTGGATTCACATATTCCTAGATTCAACCAAGGATTGTAAATGTTGATAATTTTTGGGAAACAAGTTCATTAGTTGGGATTCTAAGGAAATTGGCATAACTAGACTTCCTTATAATTTCCCATCATTCTTGTGGCAAGAAATATCCTAGGTGCTTCAAGTTAGTTTGATGATGGTCCTTAAGCTGATGGTAGGAATCAATCAAATGTGTGGGAACCACTTCTTGCAAGATGCAAAATCATTCACATTTAATTTCACCATAAATTTTTCTTATAAATACTAGCTCCTAGATAGTATTTTACATTTGTCATATCTTTTGTAGGTTTCAGGTGTTCTCTATTCTCAATATATGGCTTATTAGCCTTTGAACACATAGGTTTTCATGCTTATTCATAAATAGGAAGATCTATTTATGGGCCTATATCTTCACAAAAATTGAAAGTGGATTTCAAATATGAAATTGGGGGACGGTAAAATTTATGGGCTCTTAGTGTCACATGTATTTGGTGTATGGATATCAAGGTTCTCCACAATGTTTAGATTTTGAAAGTTTTTTTTTTCATAGATAAAAGTAGCAAGAGGGTGCTAGCCTAATAACACTAGTCTCAAAGAAGATAATCAATAGAAAAATAGTGTCCAGTCTACCTCTATAAAAAACAAACTTAAAATTCCTAATGAAAAATGATGAACCAAAGTAGGTTAACCAAAAAGTATAGAACATATTAACTATAAACTATCACACAGGGCTAATCCAAAGTCTTAAAAACTTAACCATAAAATAGAAAAAGTATAATATAAAACTTGGAGCCTAAAGGCTCCAACCAAAACAAAATCACCAGGGCACCAGCAGTAGTTAAGATCTCTCACCCAGACACTTTGACATCAAGGTAGTGGCCCATTATTCTTGCAAAAATAGGAAGAGGTCTTTGTTAACTTCATTAGCTTCCAATTTACCACCCACAATTTTCTCCTACACATTACACAGCATCAAAACCAATGTGTACATCACCTTAAGGGAAAAAAAATTTCAATTAGCAGTGCGGGCTCTGATTTCCCTCATATCCTACTTGAGAACAAGAATCTCATTATCTAGCTCATTGAACTTCTATTTGAGGGAACCTTTGAACCTATCATTCTCATCCATCGCCATGGTAGCATGCTCAGTGTGAGGGGACTTTACCAGCTAAGTGTGGGGAGAGGGGTGGGGATGGGGTATTACTACATGGGATTTCATTCATGACCAGTGGGGGATTCAAAGCAGGAGTGCAGCCAAAACCTGGGTGAGCTCAAGTGCTCAGCCGAGGAGCCCCTTAATCGAACTAGAGAAGGAAAAGGTATCCATATCCTCTAAATGAGTCTTATCCTCAGAGGTCATTTCCTTGAGTCTCCTTTTTCATTTCTCCTTGGCAATTCTGTTGGATCGCCGGACAGTACCACCCAAATCAACTTCTAACTCCACTTGACTGCCTGAATTTTTTGGTTTTTTTAGCTTCCCTCGCAGTTTCAAGGGTGCTATCAACCACCGTCTTATGCTTAGCTTCCATGGAATTAGATACATGGACTTCTCTAAATCCTGTACCCTTCTGAAGGGGATTGTCACACATCTCTTGTGGCCTTTAGCATCATGCGAGACAAAGTCAATCTCCTGGATGGACTGGGAGGGGGACTGAGAGGGATTATTAGCTCTTGAAGGAGAAATCTCTTGGGTGACATCTTTAATAATAAGGGGAGGTTGGGGTGGGGGGAAAATTTCTTTATGGAAGTTGTACAAATAGAGAAAGAGACCTTGGTGAAGGATGGGAGTCAGCTTCTCAGGATGCTTGTTCTCTTTTATGTCCAGGATGTGACTTTCCTGTGAGTAGAGGACCTAGAATAGGATGGAAATAAGGTCCCTATTCCTAATGTGGTTAAGGAAAGGAAGATGATAATAATAAAACACAGTAAATTTTCTCTCAAGAGTGAACTATTTCATGATAATGTGACACACCTTAGGCCAGAACTCAGGGAGTAGCTCATGATTGAATCCTCCAAACTTTTTCATAGGATTTTTCACCCGGCCCGAAGAACTGATTGAGACAGGTAATGTCTAGCGTCCAGCTAGTTTTCTTGTACTTCCTTCCCTCATTCAAAAGCCTCGTCACTTTATCAATGACCTCCTCATTGATTTGAAATTGTATGCCCCCAACCAACACCTTTCTGTTATTCCATGAGGAAATAAATTGCTTAGAAATTTGTTCATCATGGCTACCCTTCATTCTTTCCATGAAACCCCAAATGCCATTGTATTTGCAATAGTGAATAAACTAGGGGGTCAGAGGTGAATTCCTCTTCAATTTTGTAAGGCTCAATACGTAAAGTTTTTGCACCCATTTCAACCAGACTAGTTTCTGCTATAGACATTTTCTAAAATTTACAGAGCTGAGCTTCGCAAGTTAGGGCATAAAAGAGGGCTTTTTGAGTTAACTATTTCATGTGAATTTTGTTCATAAATGGCAAGGACTGGGTGAATTTTGGGTAGTCGAGCCCAATATAGTGACATCTAGCGGATCCCTGGGCTTAATTATTAGAAGTTACACCTTTTTTTCTATTAGTGTCCTTGGTAATCAAAATAACCTATTGATGCGGACAACCATCCTTCCACATGTAATCATGCAAAAGGAAATTATGAACCTTTATAAGATTTTGTGCATACCTATTCATAACGACTATAATCATCATATTAAGTCAGCATATAATCTTGGTGGGGACCTCCATAATTTTATCGACAGCATGACTCATTTTAAAGATTATTGGTGTCATGTTTTTCCTACCTGACTAGCCATTGGGTCTCTTGTGGTAGCTCAATAACCTCCTCCTATTTGACCAACCTAGTTTGCTTAACCCCAATACCAGCCAGAATTTTCCACTCCGTTGCCTTCCCTATAGGTCTGGGAAATG
>BSBK01014777.1:0-62391 GCA_027943335.1 Chamaecyparis obtusa | reverse complement strand
TCACTAAAACGCGTTACTCTACAAATCTTCTTAATTCCAAATGTTTTTCCCCCCAACCTTTTGCACAGATCGATGGAGGCCTCTTATAGTTGATTTGATGCCTAATTCAATGGTTTCATATAGTTACATAACCATCTTACTCGAAAATGCTCCCTTGCACAAATGTTGTCAATGTTGTGAATGACAACATTGACAACTTGTTACAACCTTTGGGATTTTGGTTCAAAACTTATTGTTCAAACACCATAAGACCCTAACCATGACTTAGTTAGGCTATTTAGACCTCACATAGGCCACTTCTACACTTCTTTGCCCAATTTGACCCGTAAATGCTTCATTCCCACTTTTGCCACAATATTGGTAACTTGGGTACAAATTGGCACTTGCCTTCACAAAGGTCACACATGAGGACATCTCACAGTGATCGATTGTCCCTTGTGTAATTTCCACTTGAATGTATTGCTATTGAACCACATTAATGCTTTTCTTCTCAACAAATGAGGATAGTCACTCTAAAGACAACATGATAATGTACACTCACTGTAAGGACAGTCACAAATGAGGACATCTCACAGTGACTGTCCCTTGTGTAATTGCCGCTTGAATGTATTGCTATTGAACCACATTAATGCTTTTCTTCTTCAACAAATGAGGACAGTCACTCTAAAGACAACATGATATGTACACTCACTATAAGGATAGTCACAAATGAGGACATCTCACAGTGACTGTCCCTTGTGTAATTGCTTGCTTGAATTACACAAGGGACAGTCATTGTGAGATGTCCTCATTTGTGACAAGGACAGTCACACATGAGGACATCTCACAGTGATTGTCCCTTGTGTAATTGCCACTTGAATGTATTGCTATTGAACCACATTAATGCTTTTCTTCTTCAACAAATGAGGACAGTCACTCTAAAGACAACATGATAATGTACACTCACTGTAAGGACAGTCACAAATGAGGACATCTCACAGTGACTGTCCCTTGTGTAATTTCCGCTTGAATTACATAAGGGACAGTCATTGTGAGATGTCCTCATTTGTGACAAGGATAGTCACACATGAGGACATCTCACAGTGATTGTCCCTTGTGTAATTGTCACTTGAATGTATTGCTATTGAACCACATTAATGCTTTTCTTCTTCAACAAATGAGGATAGTCACTCTAAAGACAACATGATAATGTACACTCACTGTAAGGACAGTCACAAATGAGGACATCTCACAGTGACTGTCCCTTGTGTAATTGCCGCTTGAATTACACAAGGGACAGTCATTGTGAGATGTCCTCATTTGTGACAAGGATAGTCACACATGAGGACATCTCACAGTGATTGTCTGTAATGTCCCCTTTTTGGCTAACTTGGAAAATAGGAACAATTACTCCACTTCTCAGACTTACTCTATCAGATACTTACAATTAAACCAAGTAATGGAGGTTACTTAAGATATCAACCGCTATTTCAGATTCAATCACAATATGTGTGCAAGATGATATTGATACCAATATGTTTAATAGCACTGTCGGATATAATGATATGAAATATGCTATGAATATGATGTTTCCTATCACTTATAGTGATAGTATAATGATGGTATGTCTGATATAAACAATATCGATATACAATCAATAAGTATTGCTTACAGCAATGTATTTGCTGTGTCTGATATGATGATGTAATTATGCAAATGTGTAATATCGCTATGAGTGATATGTTGCTATTTCAGATTCTGAATTATATGCTTGCAACTTCAAATATTGATGTTGTTTCTGACTATCCTTTCTATCTGTGCAATCATGGTGTTGTCTCTGATCTGCAATGATAAACTTGAAACCAAACTGCCAAAGGTAGATGCTCTATTGAGTATATCCAAATATGGATAAGTAAATAAAGTTCTAATGATGCCTTGAGTGACTGATGAGAATGCATTCTTATATTGTCTTTAACAAATGAAGAGATGCTATGAATGAGACGTGTCTTGTTTCTTCCTCCATGTCCCTTTGTTAATCACACCTTTCCATAATCTGACAGTTCACATAATATTATTTCATTATTTTCTGATCATAGATAACTCCCAGATTGACTCAGTATCAAATCTTTTTATGAAGGTAATCTTCCCTAATTGGTAGTGCAACCAGTAGTTAACATCCATTGTGTTTGTATTAGTTTGGTCTAACTATCATTAGTATTTAGTCAATCGATATTAACTCTTGCCTTATCCCATATTGTTATGATGATATCCAATCTTTCTACTCTGATATAAGTCGATATCATTTTCTGATAATTGTCCATTTATTGGTTGATTGCTGGTAATGGAGTTTGATCTTCAAATTGACTTCCATTCTTGTTAATACTTAAGGATACATTGTACTTATTATCCATGACTGATGCCTCATTCATCAATAGCTTGTGATATAATCACTGATGCTTTTGTGTTTCTACAAGATGTGGTTTATCTCAGACAATCGATAATCTTTCAATCCTTTAGTCGATATCCTCCTATGTGGTGTCTATTGATATAGATAGTAGAATTCAATCTAGTTTATGTTATTGTCATGATAACATAGGAAGTGATGGTGCATATTTGCTAGCGGGTCTTCATGTTTGATATTGCTTTATCGGATATGTCATTGTCTAAACTTGTGCAATTAATGATTATTTATAATATATGAATGGTTATCCTTCTTGCTTATCAATACATCTTCTGAAACACATAGCGACCTATCCCTTATTCATATCATGTTGATCTTGACTTCATAGTATTTGGTTCATTAATCATCCTCTCATGGTATCGATGTGTAATGACTAGTGATTGTTGTATCACTTCTTCATTCCTCATCGTGATAGATAATGCAGATGTTTAATGTAGATGTATATCGATTACAGATATTCGATATTGCTTTAAACGTTATTATTATTATTATTATTATTAATGTTATTGTTATTATTAAATATTATAATTAATGATGTTAGTAATATTAATAATATTATAATAAATATTATTATAGTGATAACATATTGTTTTATATTGAGAGGTTTATTAATATTATTTATATATTAAAATTATTATATCAATAATTGATTTAATAATATTACTTAATATATTATTATAATATAATATATATAATTTATTAATAATTATTTATTATTAATTTATATTATAATTATAATCATAATTATATTATTTATTAATATTTTAATATTATTTAATTAACATATTACTTATTATGCTAACTATATATTATTATTATCTTTTGATAATAATTATATATTATTGTTATATACCGTTAATAATAGATTATTATATATCATCTAATCATTTTATTATTATACTAAGTTCAATATGTCACGGCTCATGACATTGTCCCTTGTGTAATTGCCACTTGAATGTATTGCTATTGAACCACATTAATGCTTTTCTTCTTCAACAAATGAGGACAGTCACTCTAAAGACAACATGATAATGTACACTCATTGTAAGGACAGTCACAAATGAGGACATCTCACAGTGACTGTCCCTTGTGTAATTGCCACTTGAATTACACAAGGGACAGTCATTGTGAGATGTCCTCATTTGTGACAAGGACAGTCACACATGAGGACATCTCACAGTGATTGTCCCTTGTGTAATTGCCACTTGAATGTATTGCTATTGAACCACATTAATGCTTTTCTTCTTCAACAAATGAGGACAGTCACTCTAAAGACACCATGATAATGTACACTCACTGTAAGGACAGTCACAAATGAGGACATCTCATAGTGACTGTCCCTTGTGTAATTGCCACTTGAATGTATTGCTATTCAGCCACATTAATGCTTTTCTTCTTCAACAAATGAGGATAGTCACTCTAAGGACAACATGATAATGTACACTCACTGTAAGTGTACATTATCATGTTGTATTACAAATGGACCTTATGTTGGTCGGGATATAAGTGCAAAAAAAAAAAGGAACGTTGTCATTTGTGTTTTCAACAGCGCCGAGAGAGATTCCCTCCGCGAAATCAAGCGGGTTATCATTTGTGTTTTGAACAAAGCGGGTTGTCATTTGTGTTTTGAACAGCACCGAGAGAGATTCCCTCCGCGAAATCAAGCGGGTTGTCATTTGTGTTTTCAACAGCGCCGAGAGAGATTCCCTCCGCAAAATCACAGCTACAATTTCTGAGTACGTTGGGTTTATTTTTCTTTTGTCATTATTATTTAATCTGGTATTCAGCTGTTAGAGAGCTAAAATACCCAGAAATGAGGACATATCTGTGTTGAATTTATTGTTAGCAGCTTTGGTTATTTAGAATGCTTCCCCACAATACTTAATTACACAAGGGACAGTCACTGTGAGATGTCCTCATTTGTGACAAGGACAGTCACACATGAGGACATCTCACAGTGACTGTCCCTTGTGTAATTGCCACTTGAATGTATTGCTATTCAACCACATTTATGGGCCCATTTGGACCATGACACACAGTAGCATCTACAGAGAAGAATATCCCAGGTGTAACAAGTTGTAAGAATATACCAACAGTTCTAAGAAGTTCCCTAGCACGTAGTAGCATCTACAGAGAAGAATATACAACATGAGGGCAGCCACTGTAAAGACAACATGATAATGTACACTCATTGTATGTGTACATTATCATGTTGTCTTTATAGTGACTGACCTCATTCAAGTGGCAATTACACAAGGGACAGTCACTGTGAGATGTCCTCATTTGTGACAAGGACAGTCACACATGAGGATATCTCACAGTGACTGTCCCTTGTGTAAGCCACTTGAATGTATTGCTATTCAACCACATTTATGGGCCTGTTTGGACCATGGCACATAGTAGCATCTACAGAGAAGAATATCCCAGGTGTAACAAGTTGTAAGAATATACCAACAGTTCTAAGAAGTTCCCTAGCACATAGTAGCATCTTCTAATTGTCTATACCACTTCACAAGGTATTGTTTGCACACATTGTTTTTGGTTCTTTTGATGACCCTTGTTTTGAAATTGCTATTAGGCCTTGTAGCTTATATGTTTTGATTGCTGGAGAGCTTCTAAAGCTAAGCAAGAAGACCATTGCACGAGTTATAGCCATGCGCTCAGGTTTGAAAATTGTATATTTTTTAATCTAATGTATATTTTAACTAGACTTTTAGCTTATTTTTGCTGTATATTTTAATCTAAAGGGAATCATGGATGTGAACTTGAAAGAATTTTGTACTTAGTTCTTATGGAGAGAATAGTAGTAGTTTACGGTCTAATATCAAATAGAGTTTTCCAATTACAGAAAGTTAATGAATTCTAATAGCTTATATGTTTTGATTGCTGGAGAGCTTCTAGAGCTAAGCAAGAAGACCATTGCACGAGTTATAGCCGTGCACTCAGGTTTGAAAATTGTATATATTTTAATCTAATGTATATTTTAATCCTTTTGCCATGTCATGTAATATGTCTTGCCTTGTAGCTTATATGTTTTGAAATTGCTGTTAGGCCTTGTAGCTTATATGTTTTGATTGCTAGAGAGCTTCTAGAGCTAAGCAAGAAGACCATTGCACTAGTCGTAGCCGCACGCTCAGGCATGAAAATTGTATATTTTTTAATCTAATGTATATTTTAACTAGACTTTTAAAATATTAAAGGATTTAACTAGGTCTAAGAAGATTTGTGTACTTTTGACAATTTTGCTTAGTCACTGAAAGTTGTAGACCGAAGTTTTCATAGCCCAATTTTTGCTTCCTGCGAAGAACGATCATGTCAGATAATATAAGTGAAGAACAAAATAGGGAGACAATCACTAGATTGTGGTCTAACTTGAAAAAAAAAGGTGATGGAAAATGTTATTGTCCCTGTAAAATTTGTAAGGGCTTAAACCGTAGAAGATTGCTAATCAAAATAGTTAAGAGACATTGTAGGGAGAATGGTCACATTGAAGGGGGGCATGACTATCATCCACTAGTAAGTTGTTCATTATATCATTTTAACAATTTATATACATATGAAATCACTTGATGATGAGTTGAAGATCATGGTTTATTTATGTTAATCAATTTTATATAGGTTGATCTCCCCAGGGAAGTACATGATATGGAGGAACATGGGGGTGCGAATATCCAAGGTGAAGATAATGATCCCATGGAAGATGACGATCATGCGCCAGAAAACACAATTGAAGATGATGGTATAAATACATTGATCCATGACACATTTAGTCCAAGCGGATCTGATCATGATGATGATGATAGCCTTGATGTACCTCTACTTGAGAAGGCATACGAGCCCCTATACAAAGACTCCCAAACAACTCTTCTCTCTGCTGTATTTTTGTTGTTGAACTTGAAGGTTATGAATGGTTTATCCAACATAACAATGTCACGTATGTTAAGGTATGTCATATATGTCTTTATAGTTAACAAAGGGTGAATAATGTACCACTAATATTGTTTATATTAACAACTTATATTTTTTGCTGTAGATTGATAGGCGAGTTTTTGTTACCACCATCAAATATTCTACCTCGCTCATATCAAGAATTATCTGCTATTATGAAAGATATTGGAATGGAGTATCAAGCAATACATGCTTGTCCCAATGATCATATTATATATTATAAAGAACATGAATTTGCAACACAATGCCCTGTATGTCATACGAGTAGATATCGAACAGATCGAATAACAAAAAAGGTGCCTCACAAGGTTCTTCGTTACATCCCCATTATTCCACGGATGCGATAATTATTCAGGTGTACTAGCTTGGCACAATTTATGGATTACCATGCACGCAATAGAAGTCGAGATGACATTATTCGAATCCCTGCAGATGGTTCGGCATTTATGCACATAGAGGAAAAGTGGCAACACTTCAAAGAAGAACCTCATAATCTCAGGCTTTCATTGGCAGCGGATGGTGTCAATCCATTTGGAGAGATGAGATCTGTTTGCTCGGTGTGGCCTGTTTTTGTTATCAACAATAACATTCCTCCGTGGATTTCAATAAAGAGGGAGCACATTATGTTGGCAATGATTGTTCCAGGAATTTTATCATTTGATAGTTATTAATTTACATGTACTTACAAATCTTACAGTAAAATGGTCACAATAATTATGTAATGTTACTGTTCATTCAAGTAGGTAAATATCAAGTTAAAGATATGAATGTATATATTGAGCCTCTTATTGACGAGTTGGTGGAGTTATGGAACGGTGTCACTATGTATGACGTGTCTAGACCAATAGGACAAAGACAATTTCAATTCCATGCAATACTTGTATGGACAATACATGATGCCCCAGGGCTAACACATTTTTGTGGTATGTTATAGTGAATTCAAGTTGCGCATGATAATTCTAATTATAAAAATCAACATATTTAATAATCCAATTATATCATTATCTTGTAGGTCTTCAAACAAAGGGAAAATTTGCATGTCCAGTTTGTGGTCCAAAGATGAAATCTCGTCATTCAAAAAGTTTAGGAAAGCATGTGTTTGATGAGTACAGACACTTCCTCCACAGGAATCATAAGTATCGAAGTATGGAAAAACATCTTTTCAATGGGAAAGAAGAGACTACATCAAAGCCACGAAGAATGACACCTCGCCTATGGAAGTTGGAATATAATAGAATTAATCGTCGAGGTAATGTCGTTCCACTTAATGGTTTATGTTTGTAATTTATATATTTCTATTGTGATTTTTGTTTACTAATTATGTAATTGATGATCGTGAAGGTCGTCAAGGCACTATTGACAACCTTCCAAAGGGACTAAAAAGCTATCCCAGACAATTTAGTAGGTTGCCCTACTACGAGGACCTACAAATTGTGCATTTGTTTGATCTTATGCATGTTGGAAAGAATATAACAGAGACATTGTGGAAAATACTGGATGGAAGGCGTGACAAAGAAAAAATTATCAAAATTTGTAATGACATTCATGAATCCAATCATGCACTGAAGAATTTCATTCACTCAAATAGCAATAGAGATCAGATTAATATAAGTGCCCTTCCTTGGTTATTAACGGAGCAGCAAAGTGATGCCATAAAAGAAGTCATACGAAAAATTTGATTTCCCACAGGATTTGCTGGGAACATAAGCAATCTCATATCAAAGAAAAGTGAATTTGGGCCAGGGCTCAAAATGCATGATTGGCATACTTTCATCAAGGTAAGTTATGTTCTTCTGTATTTACAATATATTCATAAACTACGTGTACTATTCATTATGTTATGTTAGAAAATAATGAAATGATTGGTTTATAATTACTGCAGTACGTGCTACCTCTATCTCTCCCAGAGCACTTCAACAATAACATCAAACAAGTGATGTATGATCTTGGAAAATACATGAGGTAAGCAGTAATATCTGTTCAATTTGTTGTATATATTTATTATATTCGCAATTTGTTTTTCTTGCTATGTAATCTATTGTATATTATTTTGTAAAGTCTCGTATTTATATATTTTTTGTGACTTGAATCTCTTAATGTAGGTGGTTGTCATCTAAAGAAATCCATAAAGAAGATATAAACTATTGGAAGAGAAGAATTCCTCATTTATTGTGTGAAATGCAAAAGTGTCTACCTCCAACTTTTTTCAATGCACAAGAACACTACCTCATACACCAAGTTGAGGAGATTGAATTGTGTGGACCTGCACACACTAGGTCAATGTGGATGGTTGAGAGGCACTTGAAATCTTTGAAGGCTTTGGTTCGACAAAGAGCACATCCTGAGGGTTCTATGGTAGAGGGATACATGGTATACCAGACTATGGTGTACATTACTGAATATCTTCCTAAGTTTGCTTCAAATATCCATGTAGATCGCATTTGGGATCTCGACCCTTTTAAAAAATTCAAAGGGGAGTACTTGATGGGGAAAGGTAGATTGAGGAAAGTGACAGGTAATAAATTATAAGATGTTATTGTAATAAATTATTTCTTAATCTTCAAAATAAATCGATTGTAAGTCGTCTATTTTTTTTTTGTACAGTTGCTCGAGAGTGGGATGCACTACATTTGTATATTGCAAACAATCTTGATTGGATGACGGTATGGATTGAACGATGTCAACATTCTGGTCACACATTAACATGGGAAGGTGTATCTTCATTGGTTAAAGAAGCTCATCGTAATGGAGATTCTAATGTTACGCAAAGGGAAATAGATTTAGCATATGGTTTAAGAGATTTCCAGGTACGTACAAAATTATTAATCACCCGTATGTTTATCAACTCATGATATAATAATTTTGACATGTTTCACATATTATTGCAGGTTAAACACCACAAGGGTATGTTCTGTAATGGTCAAAAATTTCGCGTCAAAGTGTTGGATGACACGAAGAAAACTTGTGATTCTGGAATAACTGCAGTCTTTCAAGTGACTAATATTTCATCTAGAAATGACTTAGATCCTCAAGAGTCTAAAAATCAATACTATGTCATTTTGGATGATATACTTGAGTGCGACTTTAGTTCCTTCAAATTAGTACTCTTCATTGTCAAATGGTACAGGCTACGACTTAATCCAAATGATCCTAATAGAACTGTTATTGAACATGATAATGGATTTACAATGGTTAATAAAAGGTCGTTTGAGCCAGTTGGGGATGAGCCCTATGTTCTTCCAAGCCAATGTGAGCAGGTATTTTACTCAGAGGTTTCACGTATGATTAATGAAGTTACCTTTATCACAGGATGAAAGTGAGCAGTCAGCATACTGGTACGGAGCTGGCAGCATTGATACGGTGACTAGGGCATCGTTTAATGGTGGTATTGTGTTTTCCCGTATTTAGGGCATTGGCCTTTTGAAGCATTGCCTTCATCTTTCTTAAGTCTGAGTTTTAAGTTTGTTTATCTCTCTCGGCGCTGTTGAAAATACAAATGACAACGTTCTTGTTTGTTTTGCCCTTATATCCCGATGTGATTTCGCGGAGGGTTACGGCGCTGTTGAAAACACAAATGAAAACACAAATCCCTTGTGTAATTGCCACTTGAAGGAGGACAGTCACTGTAAAGACAACATGATAATGTACACTTACAATGAGTGTACATTATCATGTTGTCTTTAGAGTGACTATCCTCATTTGTTGAAGAAGAAAAGCATTAATGTGGCTGAATAGCAATACATTCAAGTGGCAATCACACAAGGGACAGTCACTGTGAGATGTCCTCATTTGTGACTGTCCTTACAGTGAGTGTACATTATCATGTTGTCTTTAGAGTGACTGTCCTCATTTGTTGAAGAAGAAAAGCATTAATGTGGTTCAATAGCAATACATTCAAGTGGCAATTACACAAGGGACAATCGATCACTGTGAGATGTCCTCATGTGTGACTATCCTTGTCACAAATGAGGGCATCTCACAATGACTGTCCCTTGTGTAATTCAAGTGGCAATTACACAAGGGACAGTCACTGTGAGATGTCCTCATTTGTGACTGTCCTTACAATGAGTGTACATTATCATGTTGTCTTTAGAGTGACTGTCCTCATTTGTTGAAGAAGAAAAGCATTAATGTGGTTCAATAGCAATACATTCAAGTGGCAATTACACAAGGGACAATCGATCACTGTGAGATGTCCTCATGTGTGACTATCCTTGTCACAAATGAGGACATCTCACAATGACTGTCCCTTCTGTAATTGCCACTTGAATGAGGACAGTCACTGTAAAGACAACATGATAATGTACACATACAATGAGTGTACATTATCATGTTGTCTTTACAGTGGCTGCCCTCATGTTGTATATTCTTCTCTGTAGATGCTACTATGTGCTAGGGAACTTCTTAGAACTGTTGGTATATTCTTACAACTTGTTACACCTGGGATATTCTTCTCTGTAGATGCTATTGTGTGCCGTGGTCCAAACAGGCCCATAAATGTGGTTGAATAGCAATACATTCAAGTGGCAATTACACAAGGGACAGTCACTGTGAGATGTCCTCATGTGTGACTGTCCTTGTCACAAATGAGGACATCTCACAGTGATTGTCCCTTGTGTAATTGCCACTTGAAGGAAAAAAGAATTAATGTGGTTCAATAGCAATGTATTCAAGCAGCAATTACACAAGGGATAATCACTCTGAGATTTCCTCATTTGTGACTATCCTTACAGTGAGTGTACATTATCATGTTGTCTTTACAGTGACTGTCCTCATTTGTTGAAGGAAAAAAGCATTAATGTGGTTCAATAGTGATGCAGAGTAGTCAGGGCTTTTAGAATATACAAATATACATCCTTAACTCTCATTCCACCAAGGAAGAAGGAATTCCAATGGTTGAAACGTGAGTTAAGGTCTTTACATCAGTCAAACCCTGAAAATGAGGGTTTGTAAACAATGCACAGAAAATTTGAAATAACTTAGATATAAAACAAAGAGAATCAATCAAACCAACTTCCAAAGCATCAGATGTCACTATTACAACTTCCAGGAAAATTTTATCATCCAACCACCATCCGTACAGCCGTACAGAGTTCATTTTTCACCAGAAATGCACTAAAACAGGGTTATTTTTATTTTTTATGAAAGCAAAATGATTACAATACTGGTTCTCTATCTGTCTTTGACCATTTGAAGCCTAAAATAGGCTCTCCAAACGTTGGTTCAACCATCTAGGTGGTTAGAACAGTTTATCCAACAAATGTCAACTTTGCTAAGCAACTTTTAAAGTTGCATTACAACTTTGCAAACAACTTTGCCGAGAAGGTTAAAAATGTGTTGTGAAACTTTAGGAACCTTATTAAAGTTATTTTGGACCTTCAAACTTCTTAACAACATCTAAAAGACACCTAATAAACACTTACTATGCTCATTTCATCCAAGGACTCAAAAGATGCCCAAGGTTTATAAGTCACCAAGGGGTCTTGTGTCCAACAAGTGGATGTTTATAAGGAGATAAAATCAATCCTTAATATTTATTACAAACCAAGAAAACATCTAAAACTCCTATTCTAATTTATTGTCATTCAAAAAGACTCTGATTTGTCATTCAAAAAGACTCTGATTTGTCAATCAAAAGGACCTTTCACCAGTCAATCCTTCAAAGCTCCAAGGTGAAAATCTTATGTTCCAATTGATAGGATTTGACTCCTTGGCTTCATGGCAACTTCCTTCAACCATGGTGTCTTTGGCTTGCATTAGGGATGCCCCTGCATCAAATAGCAATGCATTCAAGTGGCAATTACACAAGGGACAGTACATGCCCATTAAAGTTGGTGTTTTGTTATCCAGCATGACAATGGAGACAACATACTCTGTGTTAATTTTACTGATCAAATTTCCCTCTGCCAGGCAAAGCAACAATCTGGGTATGATAAGGTGAAATTTTGTAGTCCTTTTGGGTATGATAACAGTTCCAGTTTCCAATAAGATGGTTCATTTTTATAATCTAGCTTCAATTTCTCTTGTGAAAATCTTTTTTTCATTTTATGGGTGGTAAAATATAATTATTATGCTAGAGGTGTGTACTTATGGATGATAATGAAACAAAATGATAAGATTTAAGACTCTTGTTTTTTTTTTAAATAGCAATTTAAGTTTCCTTCTATTATAAATTACTATTTTTCTATTTTTTAATGTATCTTTCCAAATCTTTTATATCAATTTTATTTATGAAATATAAATATATTAATAATGTTTTAGTGTTTTTAGGATTAGTTTATATCAATTCTATGTATCATCATCCGTCATTCAATTGTCAGTATTATTAATTTAGACTGTGCAATTGTAGAACTACTCGAATATGGGTTGGATGGATACTCAAGCAGGGGAACCCTCCTCAAATATCTCAAGCAGTGAACTTGGAAAAATGTGTCCTGAAGGAACCCTTTCCATCAGAGAGATAAAAGTACAAACAAGTAAAAGAAGCAGGCTCTGCAAATATGTTTTTGAGAAGAAAAATGATAGATTATTCGAGTATGGTTCATGAGGTATATCTAAAAAGACATTTTTTTTCTTATTATAATAAAAGAGGAAGTTGTGAATGTCAAAGTTGAGTGAAACAAAAATTATTTTCATCAAATTTTGTTAGGCTTGCTTTTGGGAATAGTTTCTTACAATATTGCTATTAAGATTTTTATTGTGTAGTTTTTAGATTAGATTTATAAAATTATATTTCATGAGTAGTGATTCATATTAATCAATTAATGATACTTTTGGAAGGTATTTTCAATGTGTCAAATTTTGATATTTTTACAAGAATTAGATTGTGTAATTTTTTTAATTAAAGTCATTGACTCATATTTCATAAATAATAGTTCTCATGAATCCATCTCTTATAAGATTGAATAGTCTATTTAGGAAGTATTTCTGATAGTATGTCAAATTATGATATTACTATTACCATTAGATTGCATGGCTTTGAAGTCAACCTCGTTGACCCATATTCTTCTCTGTAGATGCTACTATGTGCTAGGGAACTTCTTAGAACTGTTGGTATATTCTTACAACTTGTTACACCTGGGATATTCTTCTCTGTAGATGCTACTGTGTGCTGGGGTCCAAACGGGCCCATAAATGTGGTTGAATAGCAATACATTCAAGTGGTAATTACACAAGGGACAGTCACTGTGAGATGTCCTCATGTGTGACTGTCCTTGTCACAAATGAGGACATCTCACAGTGACTGTCCCTTGTGTAATTGCCACTTGAATGAGGACAGTCACTGTAAAGACAACATGATAATGTACACAAGTACCATGAAGGTAGTTGCAAGTTACGGCTATTTCATTGCATACCCAAAACAATGAAGATGTTACGGTCCACAAAACGTTTGTGCTTGAAAGATGAACAAATAAAATTAAACTTCTAAATAACCAAAGCCGCTAACAATAAATTCAACACAGATATGTCCTCATTTCTGGGTATTTTAGCTCTGTAACAGCTGAATACCAGATTACATAATAATGACAAAAGAAAAATAAACCCAACGTACTCAGAAATTGTAGCTGTGATTTCGCGGAGGGAATCTCTCTCGGCACTGTTGAAAATACAAATGACAACGTTTCTCTACATTATCATGTTGCCTTTACAGTGACTGTCCCTTGTGTAATTGCCACTTGAAGGAGGACAGTCACTGTAAAGACAACATGATAATGTACACTTACAGCCCGTGTACATTATCATGTTGTCTTTAGAGTGACTATCCTCATTTGTTGAAGAAGAAAAGCATTAATGTGGCTGAATAGCAATACATTCAAGTGGCAATCACACAAGGGACAGTCACTGTGAGATGTCCTCATTTGTGACTATCCTTACAGTGAGTGTACATTATCATGTTGTCTTTAGAGTGACTGTCCTCATTTGTTGAAGAAGAAAAGCATTAATGTGGTTCAATAGCAATACATTCAAGTGGCAATTACACAAGGGACAATCGATCACTGTGAGATGTCCTCATGTGTGACTATCCTTGTCACAAATGAGGACATCTCACAATGACTGTCCCTTGTGTAATTCAAGTGGCAATTACACAAGGGACAGTCACTGTGAGATGTCCTCATTTGTGACTGTCCTTACAATGAGTGTACATTATCATGTTGTCTTTAGAGTGACTGTCCTCATTTGTTGAAGAAGAAAAGCATTAATGTGGTTCAATAGCAATACATTCAAGTGGCAATTACACAAGGGACAATCGATCACTGTGAGATGTCCTCATGTGTGACTATCCTTGTCACAAATGAGGACATCTCACAATGACTGTCCCTTCTGTAATTGCCACTTGAATGAGGACAGTCACTGTAAAGACAACATGATAATGTACACATACAATGAGTGTACATTATCATGTTGTCTTTATAGTGGCTGCCCTCATGTTGTATATTCTTCTCTGTAGATGCTACTATGTGCTAGGGAACTTCTTAGAACTGTTGGTATATTCTTACAACTTGTTACACCTGGGATATTCTTCTCTGTAGATGCTACTGTGTGCTGTGGTCCAAACGGGCCCATAAATGTGGTTGAATAGCAATACATTCAAGTGGTAATTACACAAGGGACAGTCATTGTGAGATGTCCTCATGTGTGACTGTCCTTGTCACAAATGAGGACATCTCACAGTGACTGTCCCTTATGTAATTGCCACTTGAATGAGGACAGTCACTGTAAAGACAACATGATAATGTACACAAGTACCGTGAAGGTAGTTGCAAGTTACGGCCATTTCATTGCATACCCAAAACAATGAAGATGTTACGGTCCACAAAATGTTTGTGATTGAAAGATGAACAAATAAAATTAAACTTCTAAATAACCAAAGCCGCTAACAATAAATTCAACACAGATATGTCCTCATTTCTGGGTATTTTAGCTCTGTAACAGCTGAATACCAGATTACATAATAATGACAAAAGAAAAATAAACCCAATGTACTCAGAAATTGTAGCTGTGATTTCATGGAGGGAATCTCTCTCGGCACTGTTGAAAATACAAATGACAACGTTTCTCTACATTATCATGTTGCCTTTACAGTGACTGTCCCTTGTGTAATTGCCACTTGAAGGAGGATAGTCACTGTAAAGACAACATGATAATGTACACTTACAGCCCATGTACATTATCATGTTGTCTTTAGAGTGACTATCCTCATTTGTTGAAGAAGAAAAGCATTAATGTGGCTGAATAGCAATACATTCAAGTGGCAATCACACAAGGGATAGTCACTGTGAGATGTCCTCATTTGTGACTATCCTTACAGTGAGTGTACATTATCATGTTGTCTTTAGAGTGACTGTCCTCATTTGTTGAAGAAGAAAAGCATTAATGTGGTTCAATAGCAATACATTCAAGTGGCAATTACACAAGGGACAATCGATCACTGTGAGATGTCCTCATGTGTGACTATCCTTGTCACAAATGAGGACATCTCACAATGACTGTCCCTTGTGTAATTCAAGTGGCAATTACACAAGGGACAGTCACTGTGAGATGTCCTCATTTGTGACTGTCCTTACAATGAGTGTACATTATCATGTTGTCTTTAGAGTGACTGTCCTCATTTGTTGAAGAAGAAAAGCATTAATGTGGTTCAATAGCAATACATTCAAGTGGCAATTACACAAGGGACAATCGATCACTGTGAGATGTCCTCATGTGTGACTATCCTTGTCACAAATGAGGACATCTCACAATGACTGTCCCTTCTGTAATTGCCACTTGAATGAGGACAGTCACTGTAAAGACAACATGATAATGTACACATACAATGAGTGTACATTATCATGTTGTCTTTACAGTGGCTGCCCTCATGTTGTATATTCTTCTCTGTAGATGCTACTATGTGCTAGGGAACTTCTTAGAACTGTTGGTATATTCTTACAACTTGTTACACCTGGGATATTCTTCTCTGTAGATGCTACTGTGTGCTATGGTCCAAAGGGCCCATAAATGTGGTTGAATAGCAATACATTCAAGTGGTAATTACACAAGGGACAGTCACTGTGAGATGTCCTCATGTGTGACTGTCCTTGTCACAAATGAGGACATCTCACAGTGACTGTCCCTTGTGTAATTGCCACTTGAATGAGGACAGTCACTGTAAAGACAACATGATAATGTACACAAGTACCGTGAAGGTAGTTGCAAGTTACGGCTGTTTCATTGCATACCCGAAACAATGAAGATGTTACGGTCCACAAAACATTTGTGCTTGAAAGATGAACAAATAAAATTAAACTTCTAAATAACCAAAGCCACTAACAATAAATTCAACACAGATATGTCCTCATTTCTGGGTATTTTAGCTCTATAACAGCTGAATACCAGATTACATAATAATGACAAAAGAAAAATAAACCCAACGTACTCAGAAATTGTAGCTATGATTTCGCGGAGGGAATCTCTCTCAGCACTGTTGAAAATACAAATGACAATGTTTTTCTACATTATCATGTTGCCTTTACAGTGACTGTCCCTTGTGTAATTGCCACTTGAAGGAGGACAGTCACTGTAAAGACAACATGATAATGTACACTTACAGCCCGTGTACATTATCATGTTGTCTTTAGAGTGACTATTCTCATTTGTTGAAGAAGAAAAGCATTAATGTGGCTGAATAGCAATACATTCAAGTGGCAATTACACAAGGGACAGTCACTGTGAGATGTCCTCATTTGTGACTATCCTTACAGTGAGTGTACATTATCATGTTGTCTTTAAAGTGACTGTCCTCATTTGTTGAAGGAAAAAAGCATTAATGTGGTTCATTAGCAATGTATTCCCAGCATCTGTACCTGCATCTCTCTTATATACTACAAGTTACTTGCCATCAGAAATTGTAGTTCCCTCACGTGACATTGATGGTGAAGTGTTCTTTTCAAAACCGTCATCTGTGGTTACCAATGCTCCTGTTTTAGGCAATAAGTTTGTTGCATTCCATGAGCCATTGGTCAAGTTTCTTCTATGAGCTTCTGATGCCTCAAAATCTAAGCAGTGCCTACGCATGCCTCGTTGTGGTTGATTATCATTCTGTACATGAATTATAATGAGTAATCAGTTTTGGGCCTTGGAATCTTGTATGTAACATGCACAGGCATTTCATGGCTAAATGAATCTATTTAAAAGCATCAACTTTTCTTACATGATGCTGGATACATAAGTAGAACAAGCGTATATCAAATTGGAAGCAATCAGAACTCCACAATGACATATTATTTAGAGTACTCTTCAGTTTAAGTAATAATGCATATATTGACACTGTAAAGACAACATGATAATGTACACTCACTGTAAAGACAACATGATAATGTACACTCACTATAAGGATAGTCACAAATGAGGACATCTCACAGTGACTGTCCCTAGTGTAATTGCCACTTGAATGTATTGCTATTCAGCCACATTAATGCTTTTCTTCTTCAACAAATGAGGATAGTCACTGTAAAGACAACATGATAATGTACACTCACTGTGAGTGTACATTATCATGTTGTCTTTACAGTGACTATCCTCATTTGTTGAAGAAGAAAAGCATTAATGTGGCTGAATAGCAATACATTCAAGTGGTAATTACACTAGGGACAGTCACTGTGAGATGTCCTCATTTGTGACTGTCCTTACAGTGAGTGTACATTATCATGTTGTCTTTACAGTGGCTGTCCTCATTTGTTGAAAGAAAAAAGCATTAATGTGGTTCATTAGCAATGTATTAAATTAATTTATTTTTTTTAATCCACCCACGGGCGTCGCAATTGCGATGGCAACCTGTCGCAATGCGATGCAGGCGCCCGTCGCAATTGCTTGGGAGGTCCGTCGTGATTGCGACGACCCTCCAAAGCCATGCGACAGGGGGGCGACGGCCATGCCGCTAACAAATCTTAGTCACATTGCGACGGGATATGTGTCACAATTGCGACGGCTACCCATAGATGTCACAATTTGCGACTAAAAAATAGCGACATCTATGGGTGTTGCTATTGCGACACATAGCTGTCGCAATTGTGACACATAGCCATCGCAAAATGCCCCCAAATGTATTAGTGTCACCTTCATCCTTCTGCTTAGACTTATCAGTCAATAACATCAACATCACCAGCATACTCTGTAACCTCACCATTAGGTTTTCTTTATACCTCTCCAAATAGATAGATCTATATTTTGCCTCTTAATCTCCTCCATAGATCTTAGGTTAGGTTAGATCCAATGAATACTTCCAACATTTAAGTCCTTCATACATCCTTCTAGAAACATCTTCAATCTCCTTATTGAATCCATAGTAAAATGATTTACCATGCATTAAATTCTCCATACAATCAATTAATAAAGTCAACATGATTTACATAACCCAAGAATTCAACTGTGTCGACTAGAAATTAGAATTCTTCCTCCAAATGTAAATTGTTGATGCTCAGTCAATACTGTGTTCATCTCCTCGATCGTCATTAGCTAACTCGGTCATCTCTTCAAACTGTCCTCCTCGGCTAACAGTATTTTTATCGATAATTTCCTAACACTCAACATATACTGATGTTTGGTCAACACTAGATTTACTCGGTATATAATTTCACTCAGTCGACACTAACATCACTTGACTTAAACTAAATTTCTTCACTTTTGCTTAGTTAAGCCTACTTCTTTAGTATTTCTTCTTACTTAGATAAACAAGACATTATCTTATCATAGTGCCAAATAATTAAGTACTCATTGAAGTATCAAATAACTCAACCTTTCCCTAGGTTATATTTTTATCTCCCTTGCCCTAATCCTTTGCATCAACCAATAGATATAGTACTTTCTTAGATAGTAATTGTATTACCAATTAAGGTTTTACATCAATGACAATACAACAATTGTTTCAATTGCAGTTTCCAACACACATACACATACACATATATACACATACATACACACATATATATACATACATATATGCATGTATGTGTATATGTATATATGTATATGTGTGTATATATATGTGTGTGTGTATGTTTGTATATATATTATACACACACACACACACACATATATATACATATATGTGTGTGTGTGTAGATATATACATACATACATATGTATACACGCACGCACACACACACAAATGTGTGTGTGTGTGTGTGCATCATCCTAAATTGTGAGCACCTATGATTGGATTCTCAATTAGGCCCCATTTTAGTGTTCTTAAAATTTCATATTCATTGTGCTTGATCTAGCCTCACACCACCTACATTTCCATCTTTCTCTTTGCATTCTTGACTTCCAAAACAAATTTCATAGTATTTTTAAGGGAATAGGTCACCCCGGCCAACCTATTCCCTGGTGTTTTCCCCGAAATTCAAATCAAAGACCTCTCTCATTGGTTTAGAGGGATTTGTTAATATGATTTAGAACAAAAGAGAGGGGTGTTGAATCCATTGTTCTCAAGTCCAGATGTATAAAATAAACTTTCAAACTCCTTCAACAAATCAGATCTAACAACCAATACCTACTTGGTCATTACTGAGTACATAACAGAAACATATAATAGTGTAGTCCACTATCCAATGGTATTTAGCTTGCAAAACACAAAAATGTTCAAACCAAAACATTCACACAAGCATTAACACCAAGATTATAGTGGAAACCCAATTTGGGAAAATCCACTTTGTAACATGTTACTAATATTTTTACTCTTCTGAAGTGAGCTTTGTGAAAAGCCAACCCTGTCAAAGGTTACAAACACATTGTCAGGTGTGACCCAGTTAAAGGATTTCAACCACTCTGTTAGAAGTGCACCTTGTTATAGGACTTACATACATTCCATTAGAATGTAACCTTGTTCAAAGGATTTATACAAATGACTATTAGGTCAACCTTGATTAAAGGATTTCAAACTGATACAATGGTTAGAAAGTAACATAATATTTGATCTAAAAACATACAACTCACTTTGTAAATAACAAATCCAATTCCATACATATATGTTGGCTTACTGACTGTGATCCATTTCCATCTCCATCACTGATCTACTCAAAAATCCCTTCAAGCAATCACAACTCCTCCTTTAGCCTTTTCTGCTTATACAGTCAATAACAACAACTCCAACATCCTCTCACTTCAACCTCATGCATAGGTTTCCTTAATACTTCCTCAATTAGGTCGATCCAACTTTTTCTGCTTAATCTCCTTCGTAGATCTTAGGGTTAGGTCATATTCATCAAATCCTTCCAACTTTATGTTCTTCATCCATCCTTCTAGAAACATCTCAAATTTGTTTATGGAATCACAATAAAATAGTTTATAGTGCATTAAATGCTTCCATACAATCAATAAATAAAGTCACATGTTTTACATAATCCAAGAATTCAACTATGTTGGCTAGGAATATAAATTCTTCCTCAAATGTAGATTACTAACACTCAGTCAATACTGTGTTCAACTCCTCAGTCTTCACTGGGTAGCCCGGTCACCACTAAAATTATTTCCTCAACTTATACTATCTTCCTCAACAGTTAACTAATGTTCGCTCAACATTGAATTTACTCGGCATATACTAGCTTGATCAACACTAACATCACTCAGCTTAAACTAGATTTCTTCACTTTTGCTCGGTTAAGCCTACTTGTTTAGTCTTCCTTCTTACTTAGATAAGCAATACATTATCTTATCATTGTGCCACATAATCAAGTACTCATTAAAGTATCAAGATAACTCAACCTTTCCTTAGGTGCTATTATTATCAACCTTGCTCTAATCTTTCTCATCAATCAAATAGATGTAGTGCTTTCTTAGATAGCAACAGTCTTACCAGTTAAGGTTTGACATCAATAATAATACAACAATTGCTTCAATTGCAGTTTCCAACAATCTCCCTCTTTGGGATTGATGGCAACACCATATGAATAACACATGAATTACCAACCAATCCAAAACTTATCTATCCATTAGAAATATTTATAATATCCTTAGCTTCATTTTGATTCAAAATCAATTAGCCTTGCTTACATGACCGTCCACACAATAACATCCACTTGACCTCTACTTAGTTCCTTTCCTATGAATTTCTCCCTCTTACTTGATCTTCCATGAAATCTCACCATGTGTTTTCATCTTATTCATCTCCATCTTTGACAATAATGCCAAAGCAGCAACTAAAACATACATCCTTCAGATGTAGATGTCATATGGTCAATTCAGTAACAATATTTCTCCCTCTATCATCTTTTCTTATGACTGATTATTAGCTTTACTGTACTTTTCATAACTCTAGGCTACTCCTAAAGTGTGACCTTTCTTTGCATCAATTTGTTAGATACTCTTTGCAACACATTTGATGCAGTGCTCCTAACTTGACTAGGCAACCTCAGTTAGGGGAAGAACTCCTAATTGTCCTCTCAGATATTCATGAGCTTCTTTAGGTAAAGCTTTAGTGAATATGTCTGCTAGTTGTTCTTTTGTATTCATATATTCCATTATGACCTCCTTATCCTGTACCAATTCCCTCAAGTAATGATACTTGATGGTGATGTGTTTGGTCTTTGTGTGCATCACTGGGTTCTTTGATATGTTCATAGCACTTGCATTGTCATAGTAAATGACAACTGGTTCAGTGATCTCTTCTTTCATGCCTACCAACAGTTGCTTTATCCATACCAAGTTTGAACAGTTCACTGCTATAGCCACATACTCAGCTTCAGTTGTAGATTGGGAAATGCAATTTTGTTTCTTGCTTGTCCAGGAAACTAATATCTATCCAAGAAAGAAAGATCCACCACTAGTACTCTTTCTGTCATCCACATTTCTTGCCCAATCAGCATTAGTATACACTCTCAGTTCAAATCTTTCATGCTTCTTATAGTACAATCCATAATCTACAGTCCCTTTCAAATATCTCATTATCGTTTTGATAGCCATCATGTGAGTTTCCTTAGGATTAGCAGAGAATCTTGCCACAATCCCAACTGTTAGAGCAATATCTGGTCGGCTATGAACAACATACTGTAGTTTTCCAATCATGGACCTATACAAAGTCTGGTTTACTTCAGCATCATCATCATTTTTAAACATTTTTTGTTCAATAGCCATGGGAGTACTTACCGGCCTTGAATCTTCCATACCAAAGGTTTTCAGTATCTCATGAACATATTTAGACTGGGTGATGAAAATACCTCTCTCCATCTGATATACTTGTAAACCAACGAAGAATTTGATTTCCCCAAACATACTCATTTCAAATTTAGTTTGCCTTTCATTTGAAAATTTCTTACACATGGCATCTTGTCGACCAAATATAATATTATCTACAAAAATCTTAGCCAACAAGATTCCTTTACCTTCTTCATCTTTCATGTATAGATTGCTAGTGTCATTTGTCCTTGAGAATCCAATTTGTATCAGGTAGTTGTGCAGCCTCTCATACCATGCTCTGGGAGCTTGCTTTAATCCATATAGTGCCTTATTTAGTTTACAAACCATGTGTCTCTTGTTTGGATCAATAAATCCTTCAGGTTGTTCAATGTACACTTCTTCTTCTAATATACCATTTAAAAATGCAAACTTGACATCCATTTTGTATACCTTGAAATCTTTGTAGGCAACATATGTAAGTAAAGTTCTTACTCCTTCCAATCTTGCTATAGGGGCAAATGTCTCCCCATAATCTATTCCTTCTTCTTGTGTGTAGCCTTTGCATACCAACCTTGCTTTGTTCCTTGTGATTTGTCCATGTTCATTTAGCTTATTTCTAAACAAACAATTTTTTCCAATGACATTTTTGTTTTCTGGTCTCAGCACCAGAGTCTAGGTATCATTCTTCTCTATTTGGTCTATCTCCTCAATCATGGATAGGATCCAGTCTTCATTTTCTAATGCCTCCCTTGTTGTCTTAGGCTTGAATTCACACAATAAACATGTAGGATCTCTTAACTTGCTTCTGGTTAGAGCTCCAGTTTCTTTGTCTCCAATGATTTGTTTAGGCTTGTGATGTCTCCTTACATATTGTGCCAAAATAGGTTCTGCTCTCCTTTCTTCTTGCTCTTCAAGTTCACCAACAAGATTGTCAAATTCAACTTCTGAATGCTCAGCAACCTCTACCTGATACTCAACAGCTTCCTCCCATCGCTCGACATGTTCTTCTTATCACTCAACATTGTTTCCCTGATGCTCGACATTGCTTACCTGAGACTTTGCATCAGGTGCAAGTTTGTCACTTGTCTCTCCTTCTATATATACAAAAGATCTGTAATCTTCTGGTTCTCTCTTGCTTTCCTGTTCATTTTTCTCTGCATACTCATCAACTTTGACATTTACACTTTCCACAATTTTTTTAGTGTTAGAGTTAAAACACTTGTAAGCTTTGCTTTTTGTGGAATAACCTAGGAATATTCTGATGAAGGGTGCTCCCCTTAATACCACAAACACATAACAGAAATAGAGAAACAACAACAATATGCAAGAACAGAAAATTGGCTTCTTATTATCTCCACAAATGTGGAATTACAAACTTTCAGAATTACAATATGCAAAGCCACATGGGCATTCCCTTACAATATTCTGTAGGACAAAGCCTCAAATCAATACCCAGATCTACTACCCAGAATTATTCCGAACTGCCTAAGACAATAATACAGCCTTCCTTATATAGGCAATTATCCACCGCCTGGGAAGGTTCCAGAATTTTTAGCCAATAAGGCCGACCAAACTTAGAATTATTTTATTTTACATTTTATTACATCATAGTCGGCTCAAGATAACCTTTGAAACCCGAACAGAAATTTTGAAGAAAATTATTTTCCGCCACTTCAGGTGGCCCAACTTCTGAAAACCATAAGTCATCACCCGTTGACCCGCTCAGCTATTATAACCCCATTTCGGAAATGCCACGAAGCGCTCTATAGGCTTGTCTGGCGCAAGCACTTGTCACCCAAATTTTTGACCTCATCCGGGGCCTCTAAAGCCTTCAAAACTGAGTTCGAAGTTTCTGTACCCTGCTGCCAATACCGAAAATCTTCAATATCTTCTAATATACACTTGATCTGGCAATGAAACTTTACTGGCAGACTTATATGACCAAAATGAACCTCCAAGAAAGAAATCAGATCATTCTGAGCACATACAAAAATTACCAAAAATAGTAACTTTCCATAAATAGCAGCTCTGCACAAAATAGCCCTTATTGAATACAAAAATAGAAATATTTTTGGGTGATGCAAGATTGCTCTTACACCCAGGATGCTCCTGCATCAGACACCCGGGGTAATTTGAGAAGTGACCCTGTCACGACTCAGGTGTGCAGAGGAAAACCAAGATGGTTAACCTCCTCTTTTGTTAGCCATGATGAATCTTCAACAGGTCGTCCTTTCCACTTGACCAGATATTCTTCATATGTCCTGTTCCTTGTGCTTCTGCCAACACGACTATCTAGTATATCTTCAATCTCCTTAGCGTCTGAACTAGTTGCTGGAATACTCCACTGTGCTGCTGTGATCTCATCTTCAACACCTCCTTCATGATACTCTGTCAGATCTGAAATGTTAAACACTGGTGAAATATTCAGCTCAGTAGGCAATTCTACCTCATATGCGTTTCCTGAATCATGTTTCTTCAATATCCTACATGGCTCAAACTTCTTCATTTTCAGCTTGTTATATGCACCAACTGGAAACCGCTCCTTCCGCAAATGAACCATGACTTCATCACCAACCTGAAATTCCTTATACCTCCTTTTCTCATCTGCCTTAGCCTTATACTGTGCGTTCATCTTGGTAATATGCTTCCTCACCTCTTCATGGATGTTCTTCAAGTGTTCGGCAAAATCCTCAGCTTCAGCACTACTTATTTCTCCTTTATCTATCTTCCTCAATTCAGATGCATTTCTTGGACTATTTCCATATACAATCTGGAATGGTGATTTACCAGTGCTCCTGTTGACAGAATTATTGTATGCAAATTCCGCCTGTGGTAAAATCAAATCCCATCCTGTTGGCTTATCTCCAACCAAACATCTCAGCAAATTTTCCAAACTTCTATTCACCACCTCTGTCTATCCATCAGTCTGTGGATGATGTGATGAACTGAACTTCAAATCTGTCTTCAATTTCTTCCACAATGTATGCCAGAAATATCCAACAAACTTAGTGTCCCGATCTGAAACTATGGTCTTTGGCAAACCATGAAGTCTCACTACTTCTCTGAAAAACAATTCTGCTACATGAACAGCATCATTAGTCTTCTTGCAGGGAATGAAATGTGCCATCTTTGAAAATCTGTCAACTACTACAAAAATTGAATCATGCCCCCGCTGTGTCCTCGGTAAACCAAGAACAAAGTCCATGCTGATATCCTCCCAAGGCTTCTCTGGTACAGGTAATGGCTGATACAACCCTGTATTCTGCTTCACTCCTTTCGCCATCTGACATACTCTGCAACTCTGTACAAACTTCTTCACATCTTGTTGCAATTGTGGCCAATAATAATTTTCACTAACCAAAGAAAGGGTTTTGTCACGACCAAAATGTCCAGCCAATCCTCCGCTATGCTTCTCCTTGATGAGATTCTCCCTCATAGAACTTCGTGGAATGCACAACTGACTCCCTTTGAATAGCATATCATCCTGGATGATGAAATCCAACCATTTCGTCCTGTCTAGAGTAACAGGTTCTGTACAAGCTTTCCAAGCTTCACCAAAATCAGGATCCTCTGGATACAAATTCTTGAGTTCCTTGAACCCAACCACTTCAATCTACATTTCTGTCAGCAATAGTTGCCTTTTGCTAAGAGCATCTGCAACCCTATTAGACTTTCCACTCCTGTGTTTCAAAACAAATGTATAACTCTGCAAAAACTCAACCCATTTCAAATGCCTTTGATTCAATTTTCCTTGACTATTCAAATATTGCAAAGCTTGATGATCAGTATACAAAACAAACTCCTTAGGAAGCAGATAATGTCTCCACTTTTTTAATGCCTGAACTATAGCATAAAATTCCTGATCATAAACAGAATATTTCCTCTTGGCATCATTTAACTTCTCACTGAAATAAGCAACAGGTTTACCTTCTTGGCTCATAACAGCTCCTATTGCAGTACCACTAGCATCACAATCTACTTGAAACACCTTATTAAAATCTGGAAGTGCTAAAACAGGTTGTTCTGTAACTTTTTGTTTCAACAATTGAAAACTCTTTTCTGCCCCATTAGTCCACTTAAACTCTTTTCTATCCCCTCTCATTGTTTCAGTCAAGGGTCCACAAATACTGCTAAAATTTCTGATAAACTTTCTGCAAAAGCTAGCTAGACCATGAAAATATCTTACCTCAGTAGCACTCCTTGGAGTAGGCCATTCAAGGATAGCCTGTACCTTCTCTGGGTCCATTTTTAGACCTTCTGCTGAAACTACAAATCCCAAATACACTAACTCTTTCTTCACAAAACTGCACTTCTTCAAATTAATCAACAATTTCTCTTCTCTCAACTTCTCAAATACCATACGAATATGCATCATATGCTCATCCAATGTCTTACTAAAGATCAAAATATCATCTAGGTAAACAATGACAAACTTACCCAAAAATTCTTTCAGAACCTCGTTCATGAGCCGCATGAAAGTGCTCGGTGCATTGGTTAGCCCAAAAGGCATGACTAACCACTCATACAGTCCTTCCTTTGTCTTGAAGGCAGTCTTCCATTCATCTCCTTCTCTGATCCGAATCTGATGATATCCACTTTTTAGATCTATCTTTGAAAAATACACAGCTCCACTCAAACAGTCCATAATATCATCCATTCGTGGCAATGGAAACCTATACTTGATTGTAATCTTGTTTATTGCTCTGGAATCTGTACACATCCTCCATTCTTCATTCTTCTTTGGTGCTAATACCGCTGGTACAGCACAGGGACTCAGACTCTCACAGATCAAACCTTTCTGTAACAGTTCATGTACTTGTCTGTTCAACTCCTCACTTTCTGCAGGTGTCATTCTGTGTGCTGCCTTATTCGGCAAACTTGCTCCTGGGATCAAGTCCATCTGATGACTGATCTTCCTGACTGGTGGTAATCCATCAGGCACGTTATCGGATACAATATCCTGAAACTCATTCAACAAGTCTGCAACTTCTACAGGAACATCTTCTACTTCCTCTTTACCAGCTTTTGGAATTAAAGCAAAACATACATGCTCATGCCTCATACCATCTAGGAATTTCTTTCCATCAACAAATGTTATTCTTGCATTACCACATACCTTTTCTTCGGTCTCCTTCAATGGCTTTAGCTTATGTCGCACTCCATCCTTTGTCAGGGAATAGGTATTCGCACGACCATCATGTACAGCACATCTGTCAAACTGCCACAGTCTACCCAATAACATATGACATGCATCCATAGAGATGATATCACATAGTACCTCATCTTGGTACCCGCCGATCTTGAACTTCACTAGGCATTGTTCATTGACCATGACCTTGTGGTCATCCTGTACCCAGGCAATCCGATATGGATGTGGGTGTTTCTGTCTCTTGAGCTTCAACTTTGTCACCATCTCTTCTGACACCAAATTGTCAGTGCTCCCACTATCAATGATCACATCACAACATTTACCTTCGCACTTGCACCTGGTGCGAAACAGGCTCCTCCTTTGCTCAGGTTCATTCTCACCACTTAACAGGACTCTTCTGTTAATCAATGTTTCTCCTCTTTTAGCATCTTCAAAATTTGATGATCTGGCATCTTCATCTACATGTGCAACTCTGGCCTGGCCTTCATTTCTCCTGTCTGTTCTGCCTTGGCGCTGAGGACATTCAAATGCCCTATGACCTTCTTCTCCACAGTGAAAACATGTTCCACGGAAGCCACCTCTTCCAGATCCTTGTCCTCTTCCTCTTCCTCTTTGATCTCTATTATTCTGATCCTGGAAGCGATTGGAATTATTTCCTCGCTGATTCTGACTGCTACTGGCCTCATCCTTCTTTTTCGGATCTTCATTTCGACCACCATATGATCATCCACCAGATCGTCCACCGCGACCTCTTCCATTTTGTCTGCTCTCAAACTTCTTGTTCAGCTTTTCCTCTACTTTTAGGGCAAACTGGTACGCCTCTTCAATACTATTCATTCGAACCAGATTCAGCTCCTCCTGAATGCTTGGCCTTAACCCATTAAGGTATCGGGCAACTTTCTCCTTATCAGCTTCTGCATGGCCTGTTCTAATGAGAAGTCGATAGAACTCTTCTGTATACTCCTGAACAGATCTCCCTGCTTGCTTCAAACTCTGCATTTTCTTTAGTAGGTCAAGCTCATAATCAACAGGAATGAACTGTCGCTTCAATTTGTCCACCATCCGATCCCATCTTGTGATTTTATCTTTCCCTATTCTATTTCGCTCCAATTGAATTTCTTGCCACCAGATCTTCGCATGACCTTTCAATCTGGCCTTCACAAATTTGACCCTATCAGGATCTTCAACATCTTCATACTCAAAATATTCCTCACATTCATTGATCCAGTCGATCAATTCCTCTGGGTTAAGATTTCCAGAAAATGTAGGAACCTCAATCTTAGGTCTTTTCCCGATCTTGGAAATCGCCCGAAAAAGTCTTTCTTCCTCCTGGTTCACAATTTCAATTTCTCCTTCTTGATATTCTTCTTCAGCCTCATCCTCGCTTTCATCTCTGACATTAAGATTCATTCCTCTGCGAATCTCTTCTTGCAATGCTCGCACTTGTCTCTGCAGCTCTCTAACCTCAGGTGTCACAACACCAGCTCTTCCGCCACGTTCCCTTCGTGGAGGCATTTTCGCGATGCGCGCTGAAACCCTAGCCACGGTCCTGGTGCAAACTGCCTCACAGTCGGCGATCGGTTTACACACTCAAGAACTCCTGCTCTGATACCACTTGATGAAGGGTGCTCCCCTTAATACCACAAACACATAACAGAAATAGAGAAACAACAACAATATGCAAGAACAGAAAATTGGCTTCTTATTATCTCCACAAATGTGGAATTACAAACTTTCAGAATTACAATATGCAAAGCCACATGGGCATTCCCTTACAATATTCTGTAGGACAAAGCCTCGAATCAATACCCAGATCTACTACCCAGAATTATTCCGAACTGCCTAAGACAATAATACAGCCTTCCTTATATAGGCAATTATCCACCGCCTGGGAAGGTTCCAGAATTTTTAGCCAATAAGGCCGACCAAACTTAGAATTATTTTATTTTACATTTTATTACATCATAGTCGGCTCAAGATAACCTTTGAAACCCGAACAGAAATTTTGAAGAAAATTATTTTCCGCCACTTCAGGTGGCCCAACTTCCGAAGACCATAAGTCATCACCCGTTGACCCGCTCGGCTATTATAACCCCATTTCGGAAATGCCACGAAGCGCTCTACAGGCTTGACTGGTGCAAGCGCCCGTCACCCAAATTTTCGACCTCATCCGGGGCCTCTAAAGCCTTCAAAACTGAGTTCGAAGTTTCTGCACCCTGCTGCCAATACCGAAAATCTTCAATATCTTCCAATATACACTTGATCTGGCAATGAAACTTTACTGGCAGACTTATATGACCAAAATGAACCTCCAAGAAAGAAATCAGATCATTCTGAGCACATACAAAAATTACCAAAAATAGTAACTTTCCATAAATAGCAGCTCTGCACAAAATAGCCCTTATTGAATACAAAAATAGAAATATTTTTGGGTGATGCAAGATTGCTCTTACACCCAGGATGCTCCTGCATCATATTCCCTCATCACTTTTAGTATCAAATTTTCCATTCCTATTGTCTTTTAGTATATAGCATTTGCTTCCAAAAATTCTAAAGTACTTTACATTAGGTCCATACTCATGCCATAACTCATAAGGTGTAATATTTGTACATTTTTTTATTTTTACTCAGTTAAGGGTATAAACAATTGTACTTACAACTTCTCTCTAGTATTTTTGTGCAACATTTTCTCTATCATTAATGTCCTTACACAATCCATGATAGATTTGTTCCCTCTCTCTGCTATACCATTCTGTGGAGGTGTTCTAGGTGTAGACATCTATCTTTTGATTCCTCTATCATTGCAAAATAGATTGAACTCATTGGATATGAATTCTCCACCTCGGTCAGATCTCAAACACTTCAGGTTCCTACCTATCTCTTTTTTAACCTTAGCTAGATACCACTTAAAATTTTGAAAAGCATCAAATTTTTTTTTTAAGAAGACTACAGTCATCATTCTGATGTAATCATCAACAAATAGAATAAAATATCTAGCACCGCAATAGCTTTGTACACCCATAGGTCCACAAAGGTCAGTATGAACCAAATCTAAAGCATTCTCAAAAGTAAAATTCTTGCTCTTGAAACTAGAATTTGTAATCTTACCCAACTGACATTGTTTGCACATTACATTCTCAAGTTTATTCAATCTCAACAGTCCTCTCATTTTCTTCTTTTTACTAATTTCTACCAGATTATCAAAGTTAACATGACATATCCACTTATGCCATAACCATATATCATCAAGTTGTGCAATCATACATGTCTCTTCAGATAGGTCTAGATAGAACAAATTACCTCTTGTATGTTCTCCACTTCCAATCAGTTCACTAGTGGCATCAAATATTTTAGCCTTCCTATGATGAAATTCCACTCGGTAGCTGGTGCTATTAAACAACTGTGTGGGCTTTAATAGTTGTTGCTACTGAGGAAAGAATTGTAGAAGTCACTGGATTACCAGTAATTGGAGAACACTATCCTAACAAGCATGATGCCAGGTCATCTCAAGCTCAATTCTCTCAACCGGGTGATCCTCCACTTGAAATCACTAAGGAGGGATGCAAGAGGTTGTCTCTTCCACCACCATTTCTAGAATTGGCTAACCACATTATCAGGTAGTTAACTTGTGAAGGAAGATTCTCAAACCTGCATGGCTACCATTTCAAGTTTCTTAGTTGTTTAAGGCATAATCTTCAGGTCAATATTCCTAACTTTCTCTATAAATTGTTAAGTATTAGTGCCAAAGAAACACAAAAGGGTAATGCAAATTCCATAAGCCACCATGCCCTAATAAAGCTTTTGGTTGAAAAATCCCTTAGGGATGTCTCTCCCATGTCCTGGGCAGAATTTGTTCAATTTAAGACCTTGCAACCCTAAGTTAACCATGTTGCTCAACCTCTAGTGAATGAAGTAGAGTCTTCTAGGCCTAGTGAAGAAACAACTGAGAAAGGAAAAGAACTAGAATTGTCCCTAGAAAACAATTCTACTGAGCCCACTCCAGAGAGTGATATACCTACTTCTTCCATGAAGAAAGGCAAACAGAAAGTTGAAAAAAAAATCCCTAACCTAGAAGGTGAAATTCAAAACCCTACAGTCCAAGTAAATAAAAGAAAAGGTTGAGTCATGTAGCGTCTGTTCCTGCAACATCTATTCTTGCAGCACAAAGGCCAAAAAGGTCCCACCAAACTAAAAAAGCAATGGTTGAAGAGGCAACTATGTGTAGAATCCCTCGCATGCAAGGACAAGTGTCTTCACCTTCCCTTGGAAATCCAAATGTTCCAGCACCCCAACCTACTCCAAAACCCTTTGTTGAATACATTCTAGATGACTCCCCCTTGCAGACAGAACCTCAAAATGTGCAAGAACCTAATAGTAGCATGTCACAGGATGATCAAGGAATGCCTGAGCCAAGCCCTGATGTAGTGCAAGACAACATTCCTGTGAATGTTCAACCTACTCCTCCGCAGCACCTTGTCTATTCCAATGTCTCCATTATTCCCTACAAGTCCACATGGTTCACTGAGTATTTTCAACAAGCTGCCAAAGAAAAGAAAAAGAAAGCTCAACAACAAGAATTTCCCTCACAAGCAATTCAATCTATGCTCTTTAACCTATACAATCATTTTGTTTTTCAAAAGACCTAGTGGAGACAGGAAAGAGATCAAATGCAGAAAGAAATATTTGATAAGGATGAGGAAATTGAAGCTCTTAAGGAGCAACTAAAGAAATAAAAACAACAAATGGACAAAGCCCTAAAACTAGCTGATCAAGTCATAGCTTGTAGACCACCACCCAGGGTATATTCTATTTGTTTAAAAGAACAATTTCTTTTGTTTCAACTTATGATGACCATGAAGAGTATTGATTGTGAGTTCAAGTCAGCCCAAGATTTTTATGGAATATATCAAACTCTTCCCCCATGGTAGCAAAATCTATTATGTGAGTTATATTTACATAACTTTGTCATCCCACATGAAATAGAGTGGAATCCTCTGCTCTATATAGGGGATATTCACTTAAGGGCCCTGATGTCATGGATGCATAATGAAGAAAACTATGAAAGGAAGCTAGACATCTATAGGGATCTAAAAAAATTTGAACCCTTACCATTAAGGGCTGAGTCACATAAGCCTGATGTCATTTTGAGGGATTGGGTCAATTTGACCTATGGAAAAAAAAAGCTAGAAATAAGGGAGAAAGTCTTTGCATTAAGAGACAAGGTTTATAGAGAATACCAGGGGCTACCATACTTTTCATTTCAGAGAGGTATTGCAGGGGTAAGGAGTCAGTGGAACAGATTATCAAAGGCCTTCAAGAAAATAGAGCCACACAGCCCAATCAATTTTGAAGTAGCAACCAACAGAGCAACTGGATATATGCAGTTAGGGTGAAAAGTCAAAAGGGAATTATGGATGCCTTTGTCTTTCCAACTGCCTACACTCTTATGGCCCCTATATGACATCAATACTACTAGGTTGGATCACTTGAAGGAGGAGCACCAAGGAGATTACATGGAAAGAACAAGAGGATTTTACTACACTTTTAAGAGTGGAAAGAAAGGGAAGACAACTGTCAGTGACTTCAGGTCTATAGCCAAGAAATACAATGCTTGAGGACAATCATTCTGTTAGTAGGGGGTAGATGATGAGATAAATTATTGTCTCAATTTTGTTATAATCTTCATACTTTGTTGACACTCTTTATGCTTTGTTAGACATTTCTAAAACATTTATGACTTATACCTATGTGAACTTATGCTAAGTACAACTAAAGCCACAAAAGCCTATGGGTAGCTCGAATTGCATATTTTTCTAACTATTATAAATATAATGCAGTACTTCATATAGTTATTTTAAGTTGTGTTCTAAAATTTGAGTAGGAGTTGAAATTTTGACTTGCATATGTGTACCAAATGTTACTAACCTTTCAGGTAAACAAGAAGCAATACGAAGAGTGGTGCAACCGCATTAAAGAAGGAGAGTTAGAAGACTAGTCATGGTGGAAGAATCTAGCACGGTTCCAAAGAATATGTCACGCCTAGAAAGGAGTTGTTGTTCTAGAGAATATAGGAAATAAGTCTTGCTATATTTCCTTAGAAGTTGTTATTATGTTATTTGCAGTAATTGTAATATGTCATGGTTGTTTTACCACCTCCTTATTTGGTGAGGTTTACTCAGACTTTTTTGTTATGTTTTCAATAAGTGTCAATCCTCTTTATAAAGGGATTTGATTGACTTAGTTAGGTAATGAGAAAATATAGAATGATGTATTTAAAATAGAAGAAGTTGTTCTTTTCTGTTCTTCATGAGTTGTTCAATTGTTATGTAACCAGTTAAGAAGAATTAATGGAAGAGTGATTTTGGATTATTTTATGTGTTAGTAGTTAGTAGAAGCCAACCAAGGGGGCCCACTTGGGAGGTGGATTAGATTAAGCTAGAGTAGATTTGCTTCATGCATTTTCCCTTCTTTTAAGTAGAGTTATTGTTTTACTCCTGCAGCATTACTACTATGGATGTTCCTACAGCACTTGCAGAAGATAGACATAGTGAATGTTTTGAGTTGTTAGACAGGCTTAGATTCATTTTACAAGCTTTCTTTCATAAATCTATTAAGTAGTCGAGTGTGTTTACTTTCCTACAGCAATAGTACAGGTTCCTTTCATGCATTTTATCTTCCTACAGCATATGTAGTATGACTCTTAGAGGAACTTAGTGCACAACTGTGTTGTCCCATTTCAAGTCTACGTCCTTGGGTTGACAATCTAAATGCATTTCATAATGGGAAAAGTAATCCTTAGTATGAGTATATCAATCCTAAGAGAGACAATGACATGATTATTATTACCTATTGTGAGACTGTTCACTTAACAGATTATGGTTAAGACCTTCAACCCAATAAGAATTTTCACAAGTGATCTTATCAGTCAACTTAATCAATCCTTTACCTCTAACAGGACATGGTGCATCATTACCAAATTTAACACCTCTACCTTTGTAATGATCTAAGGTATCAAACTTAATTTTGTCACCAGTCATGTGGTGTGAGAAACCACTATCAATAATCCACTTATCATTTTTGTTCACATAGGATACCAATGCATTTTTCTCATCCTCATCAAACTCATCTTTCATAGCAACATAGACTACTTCAATTTCAAAATCATCACTATCAGTGTCAGTTTCTTCTTCAACAATATAGAAAGATTTCTTACCTTTTCCCTTGTAGTCCTTGTACCTTCAGTAATCTCTATCTTCTATTTTGTCTTTGTGCTTGCTATCTCTTTCCTCATCCTTGTCATCCCTGTCAGGACATCTTGTAGCTATATGAACAACTTTATTACATGAGAAACATATGATAGGGAGTTTACCTTTATACTTTCCTTTTCCCCCTTTTAATCTTCTGGCCATAAGAGCTTCAAGATCCTCTAGTTCTTCATTAGATGTGTCACTTTCACTTTCACTCTCACTAATGCATCTTTCTTTTTCTTTCTTTGAGTTACTCAGAACCATTTGTGACTTAAATGCAGATTCAACATTAGCAATAGTGAAGTTACCAAAATTAGAAAGATCAAAAGCAATAAGCTTACCAACAAGACTTTCCAAAGTAAGAGTATTATTAGGGTTACATCTAGATTCTTGAATTGCTAAAATTTTGATGGCATAAATAGGACGCAAAGTTCTCAAAAATTTTCCAATAACAGTCTCATCATCTATAGTTCCATTAGCTCCTCTAATAGCATTTACAACTTCTTTTATTCTACCACAATACTATGCAATATTCTCACCTTCTTGCATTTTCATTTCATCAAATTTACCTCTTAGGCTTTTATCTTTTTCCCTTAGTACATTTATGTCACCACCATAGATGTTTGCAAGAGTGTCCCACATTTGCTTTGCATTTGTGCAGTCTTTGATGTCTTCAAACTCTAGATAGCTTAGGGCAGTTGCAATCTCCAACATTGCTTGATTGTGCTCTTGTTTAGCTCTCATCTCCTCAACAGTCAGAGGTGCAATAGGTGTAACATAGTCATGCTCAATGTAATACTTTGTTGAATCACCAATACCAGCTAGATGCAGTTTCATCAGACTCTGCCATGTAGGGAAGTTCTCCTTATTTAGCTTTGGTACCTCCTTCTTATACATCCTAATCATTTACTTCAAGTTCCTTTAAACTTGTTCTCTGTAAGAACCAACATCTTTGATACCAATTGTTAATATGATTTAGAACAACAAAGAGGGGGGGTGAATCATTGGTTCTTAGGTCCAAATGTATAAAATAAACTTTCAAAATCCTTCAAAAAATTAGATCTAACAACCAACAGCTACTCGGTCATTACTGAATACATAAAAGAAACATATAACAGTGCAGTCCACTATCCAATAGTATTTATCTTGCAAAACACAGAAATGTTCAAACCAAAACATTCACACAAGTATTAACACCAAGATTTGTAGTGGAAACCCAATTTGGGAAAAACCACTTTGTAACATGTTACTGATATTTTCACTCTTCTGAAGTGAGCTTTGTGAAAAGACAACCTTGTCAAAGGTTACAAACACACTGTCAGGTGTGAACCGATTAAAGGATTTCAACCACTCTGTTAGAAGTGTGTCTTGTTATAGGACTTACATAAATTCCATTAGAATGCAACCTTGTTCAAAGGATTTATACAAATGACTGTTAGGTCAACCTTGATTAAAGGATTTCAAACTGATACAATGGTTAGAAAGTAATAACAATGTTTGATCTGAAAACATACAACTCACTTTGCAAATAACAGATCCAATTCCATACACATGCTAGCTTATTGACTGTGATCCATTTCCATCTCCATCACTGTTCTACTCAAAAATCCCTTCAAGCAATTACAACTCCTTCTCCTTCATCCTTTTTTACTTATACAGTCAATAACAACTGCAACATCCTCTCACTTCAACCTCATGCTTAGGTTTTCTTAATACTGCCTCAATTAGGTCGATCCAACTTTTGTCGCTTAATCTCCTTTGTAGATCTTAGGGTTAGGTCAGATTCATCAAATCCTTCCAACTTTATGTTCTTCATCCATCCTTCTAGAAACATTTCAAATCTCTTTATGGAATCAAAATAAAATGGTTTACAGTGCATTAAATGCTTCCATACAATCAATAAATAAAGTCAACATGTTTTACATAATCCAAGAATTCAACTATGTCAGCTAGGAATCTGAATTCTTCCTCAAATGTAAATTACTGACGCTCGGTCAATACTGTGTTCAACTCCTCGGTCTTCACTGGGTAGCCCAATCACCACTAAAACTGTTTCCTCAGCTAATACTATCTTCCTCAGCAATTAACTGATGTTAGCTCAACACTGAATTTACTCGGCATATACTGGCTCAGTCGACACTCTAACATCACTCGGCTTAAACTAGATTTCTTCACTCTTGCTAGGTTAAGCCTACTTGTTTAGTCTTCCTTCTTACTTAGATAAGTAATACATTATCTTATCATTGTGCCACATAATCAAGTACTCATTGAAGTATCAAGATAACTCAACCTTTCCTTAGGTGTTATTGTTATCAACCTTGCTCCAATCCTTCTCATCAATCAAATAGATACAGTACTTTCTTAGATAGCAACAGTCTTACTAGTTAAGGTTTAACATCAATGAAAATACAACAATTGCTTCAATTGTAGTTTCCAACAAGATTTCTAGATTCCCATTAGCTTCCTCTGAGTTTTGAGCCCCAAAATTTAACGATAGGTATATTTTCAACCTGCTTCTCCTCATTTGGACATAAGAAGACAAGTTGGAATTCAGGAGCTCTCCTATAATTTCACATCTGAGCATTCTCAAGAAAGACTTTAAGCATCCAAAAGATCTTTGAAGGAAATCTTCTCCATTGTAGCAAGATTATCTACCATGATGGCCAAGTAAAGGAGATCCCAATAAAGTAATAAGATCCTTTATCCATTCATTCATCCATCCATTATTCAAGGAAAGATTCAATCAAGCATAACAATATTAAATTTTTTTAAGGAGTATTTGCAGGTCTATGCATTTATGAATGGAATTCTTAATTATTCTCTACATTCCAAGATTCAAAGACTCCATACAACTACACTCAAGTGACATACAAGAATATTCATAGACCTCATGATCTCAATATCTATTTATGAAGGTATGTGCATTTACATTATAGATCTAATACCTACTTTACATTTACAAGCTTTCCTTTTTTTTTCAAAGTTGATTCCTCAATCGAGGTTTGACTAAGGAAAACCCCTTTCCATATAATATTTTTCATGTTTTCTATGTGTAGGTATAGATGGCATTCACTGGTAGATCAAATTTAGGAAGCTCAAGACCTCATGGATAACCTATGATTGAAAACAGTCAAAAGTGCAGGGAATAGGTCAGCGTAGGCAACCTATTCCTAGGTACAGGTTGGTCAGGCTAACATATTCCCTCCAAAATAGCTTCAAATCAATTTTATAGGTTAGTTACAACCTCTAGACCCCATTTCTTATTCTTGTACAAAGCTATATGTTCTCTATTAGATTGTGTATTCTGCAACTTGTCACTTTTGTCTATTTTTCCTTATTTCTTGCTTTATTGCACCTACTTAGTGCTCAAGTCCCACATGAGCCTAATGGGTCATTTTTCTTCCAATTTAATAAATAATTGGTTAGATGTTGCATTAGGAAACCACTCTAGAACCCCTTATTATTTACCTCACCACTTTTCTTTATGTTACATTTTGGTGAACCCAATTCATGACATATCTATTTTTTATTTGATGGTGAGATGTATTATTCATTATATTTCATGTGTAATTATGCTTAATTAAATTCATGTTGCATGAATTTTTATTTCAAACTTGTTACTTATATTTTCATTCTTTAGGCATATCTCTCTTTCTTGTCCTTGTGCATCAGTGTCACAACCTTGAGTCTTACATATAGCATTCCAGTGACAAGTCGTAGACTTGCGGATTCTTCAAATCCCAAGTCCTCTATGTTTCCTAGGAATGTTGATGATACAAAATGCATACTAATGACATTCCCATTACTTTTGAGAATCCATCTTCCAACTCCTCTTATGATGAATATAAAATCTTAAGAATGTCTCCTACCCAAGTGTAAAAGCTTTCCCATGATTTTGAAAAAATTGAGCAATGATTAGGTCAAGAATATTCTAATAGGAAAGCCATTTCCTTAGTAGAATATTTGAGGAAGTTGATTCACAACTATGTGAATGATATTGATTTTTTGCATACTTGTACAATTAGGAAAGGCTAGGCAAGATACACAATGGATTTTTTCCACCTTTCCTTAATGCACAATCAGAAGGAAGATTACCCCATAGGTTCAAGTGAGGCTTAAGTGCTAAGATATTCCAATGATCCTTCATTGTTATGATTAATAATAAAATAGATTTGGAGAAATGATCTAATAATACAAGGTAAATTATTAAAATAAGATAAATTAAGTAGTTTCAAGAAAATAAAGATTAACAAAAACACACAAGAACTTACAATCACAAGAAGCAAAAAGCCAAAAATTGTACTAACTTGTACACTAAATCTGACGTTGTTCAATCTAAAACAAGAAGCTTGGGGTATTTTTTTCTAGATTTTTTGTCTGATTTTAATTGTAGACTACCTAGTAGGACTTGTACTAGCAAGATCCAATTGTTCTACCTGTAATTACACACATAAAAAACAAGGAAGAAGGTTGGATAGAGGGGTTTGCCTTGGTTAAACCCTTGTCTAGAATCAACCTTGAAATAAAATGAAAAAAATGAAAGTGTGTTGTCATATAGTTGACGCTAGATCTAAAAAATAGAATGTATCATACCTTGATAATTAAAATGATTCTTTGAATGTGATCAAGTATGTTCATGCAATAGCTTTGACATAACACAAAAACTTAAAAGGAAATAATGAAAAATAAAACTTCATCATGTAATGGATGTTGTAATTCATCGTAATGTTGGATTGAGAAGAAGAAACAAGATGTAGATGTGGGGGTATCCCCTTCCTTGATAGATAAATCCTTTTCTTAGCCTTCCATAAGGGAAATAAGCTTGATCTGTAGAGAAGAACACCTTGAATGCTTGAGAAGAAGTCTAGATCTTGAATGCTTGAATGCTTGTCTTGATTGCTTCAACTTGAATGTTTAATAATAGATGTCAATTCTTGATAATATTTATTATGGTTATCAAAATGAGGAGAGAAAGGGTGTTTATATACCTCTCACAATATCTTATGGGTTAAAGCACAAGCAAGATGGTTGTAGATCAAAATATCACACTAAACCTTTAAGATAGGACCCCATATCTAATTTGGGCCCAGTGTCCCAAAACAAAATGTATAATTCAAAACAACTTCTTCAATTTCTACTCCTCGATAAACAATAATTACTTTCACTGTCTATGCTTTTACTGATTATTAGTCTAATACTATAATAGTTATCGATCAAATCTAACATGTAACATGCAAAGTATGATAACAAACAAATATCACAATCAACACATAACACAAGAGATTTAACGTGGAAACCCTGTAAAGGAAAAAACCACCTGGGACCAACAACCCAAAATTGTTCACTCTTCTGAAGTGAGGTCAGTTAAGATCCAACCCTATTAAAGGTTTACAAACACACTGTCAAGTGTGACCTTGTTAGAGGATTTTAGACTAGAAGTTATCGTCCAACCAGCATTCACTATGGGGTTGACAGGATAATAATGTTCATTCTATGAATGATACATCATAAGACTTTAAGAGTCCACTCGGTTAAGAGATTTACTATATACAATGGTTAAATATGTAACAATATATGATATACTTTAATACAACTTCAATTGCAGATTACAGATCAATATTCAGTTCATACAAATCCTTCTGATCAATATTTCACTTCAGATTCAATACTGTATCAACTTACTATCTATTGGTAATTGCTCTCTATAGCTCGGTAATTGTTCTGTAGCTTGGTTCTTACTTAACCAGTATGATCAGAATGCATGAAAACCTTGTTCATGTGATATTCCTGTAGTTTCTACTTCTTCCGACATCATTCCATAATGAAATTCTAGTCTCTTATATAGATGAGTAAATCATTTTCTTCTCCTCCATCAGATTTTTCTGCTTAACCACATTCATAGATTTTTCCACTTCAAACTTTCTTGGCTGATGTGTCAATAACACGTTTCAATTTGCTCTATTAGATCTTCCTTTAATTTTGTTAGCTGTCGATCTCCATAACAAACATTATCTGTTATCACTAAAATCGAGGTACTTTACAGCTCATCAATCCTATCAGCTAAACTAATCATTTAGTTCATTCTGTTCTACTTGGTTAACAAAGAAGTGCATCGGTGAACACTGCTCGATTAATACTTCGATCGGTATACACTACACTCCGTCAGTGTATACTAGAAATGCTTCATTTACCAACAACACTGCTTTGTGTCTTTCAGCTCTATACCTCATCATAGATGAATGCAACATAATAAAGTCAATATCATCAAGTTATAGACTCATCAACAAGTTACTCAATGTGTTCCTTATCCTCATCTGTCATGTACATCTTTCCCCATGTAGATTTCTCTGTTCTTTATCTCTTTCACCTTTCTTCAGATGTCTCGGTATAGTAACTTACAAGATAAGTGCTGTCAAACTAGTTGACATCAATGACAACATAATACTGATTTAATCATATTACATATCTAATCAACAACTCCTTAGTGATCTTTAATCACAGATTCTTCAATTAGATTCCAAATCAGTTATAGTCCAACAATCTCTCCCTTTGGCATTGATGGCAACTCAAGTAATATGAAATGTACCATACACATACCAAACATATATTCTACAACTTTGTGAACAAAATGCTATAAGTTGAATAGACTTAATATGTTTAATCACTACATTACTAAACAACATTAGATAATACAACTTTACTATTCTGTAGTTGTGATCTTTTCAGTTCTCCTGTTCCTGCTTTTGTTCTCTGTAACTAATCTTCAATACTTTGTCTCATTCAGATTGTCTCTCCCTTAGATAATTCTCATTGGTGCTTGTCCCTTTTCATATTATTTATCTCTCCCCTTGATAGCAATGCTAAAGAAATAAATAAACAAACAATTATGTCCTCCTTTGTATCTCTGTATACTGATATCCTAATCGGTTCAAGTTCTCCAAACTTAATCACAACCTTGAACATGATTCCAAGTGTGAACTATGCTGCATCAACATGAATGATCTTCTGATAAAAGTAGGCTGATGCAACAACCAGATCACCTTAGTGACCGATAGACAAGGGATGGACCCCAAGTCTAGTCCTTAAGTATTCAAACGTGTCCTTCGGTAGAGGCTTTGTAAAAATATCTACAAGTTGTTCTTTAGATGTGACAAATTATAACTTCACTTGCTTCTCTTGCACTTGTTCTCTTAAGTAATGATACTTAATAGACATATGCTTTGCCTTAGAGTGCATCACAAGATTCTTTGAAATATTAATAGCACTAGTGTTGTCACAATATATAATCACCAGGTTAGTGATTACCTCATTCATCCCTTCCAACACTTGCTTGATATATGCAATGTTTGAATAGTTAGTAGTAGCAGCAACATACTTAGCTTTAGCTGTAGACTGAGAAATACAAGTCTGCTTTTTACTTGTCCAGGTTACAAGTCTTTCACCAAAGAAAAATGCTCCTTCGGTGGTGCTTTTTCTATCATCCACATTTTCAGCCCAATCAGCATCGATGTAAACTTTCAGTTCAAACTTCCCTTCCTTAGGATACCATAATCCATAATTCTTTATTTTCTTTAGGTATCTTAAGATCCTTTTTGTAGCTATCATGTGTGATTCTCTAGGATTAGCAGAAAATCTTGCAACAATACCCACAGCATGTGCTATATCCGGTCTACTGTGAACTATGTACATTAACTTACTAATCATGGATCGGTAAAGTGTCTGGTTTACCTTTGCACTTTCATCCTCCTTTGTCAATTTGCATCCAATAGCCATCAATGCTCCCATAGGTTTAGCATCTTCCATGCCAAATGTCTTCAGTACTTCCTTTATGTATTTAGATTGTGTGATGAATATTCCATCACTCTGCTGAATTACTTGTAGTCCAAGAAAGAACTTAATCTCTCCAAACATAGACATTTCAAATTCCTTTTGCATTTCATCAGAAAATGTCTTGCATGCAAGATCTGAGCCTCCAAAAATAATATCATCAACAAATATTTTAGTAATGATAATAGTATCATCAGTATCACCTTTCATATACAGATTGTTGTTTTCACTTGTTCTAACAAATCCAATACTTAACAAGTAAGTATGTAGTCTTTCATACCATGCTCTAGGTGCTTGCTTCAAGCCATATAAAGTTTTATGTAATCTACATACCATGTCTTTATTGTCAGAATCAACAAATCCTTCAGGTTGTTCGATGTAGACCTCTTCTTCAAGTATACCATTCAAAAATGTTGACTTCACATCCATTTGATAGACTTTGAATTTCTTGTGTGCAGCATATGCAAGTAGCATTCTAACTCCTTCCAACCTAGCAACAGGTGAAAATGTTTCACCATAGTCAATGCCTTCTTCCTGTGCATATCCCTTGCATACCAATCTAGCTTTATTTCTTGTGACTTCACCATTTTCATTCAATTTATTCCTGAATGTCCACTTAGTACCAATAACATTCTTATCTTTAGGTTGGGGTACTAAGGACCGGGTTTTATTCTTCTCTATTTTCTCTATTTCCTCCTTCATTGCATTTACCCATTCTTCATTCTCTAATGCAACTTTCACATTTTTAGGTTAAAATTCACAAATTAGACATATACCTTGTCTTGTTTTGCTTCTAGTTTGCATTCCAGCATGTCTGTCTCCAATGATTTGTGTCTCAGGATGATGTCTTCTGACAAAACTAGCCAGAACTTGATTTCTCCTTTCTTGCTCGTCCTGCTTAGGGTCATTTCCTTGCTCAGTAGCTCCATCTTATTCATCAATTTGTGTTGCCTATTGTTCTGTATTGTTTCCCTACTGACCGGTTGTCACAGCTTGTGGCATCGGTAGATACTCTGGATGTTCAATGTAGGTGAATCTATCATAGTCTTCTGGTTCCTTAGTACTTTCCTTTGTGTTATTGTCATCAAACTCATCAACACGAACATTAGTACTTTCAACTATCTTATTTGTAACCTTATTCAAACATTTATATGCTTTACTTGTAGAGGAATATCCCAGAAATATCCCTTCATCTCCTCTAGAATCAAATTTTCCACTTCTCTCATCTTTCAAAATAAAGCATTTACTTCCAAAAATCTTGAAATAACTTAGAATAGGTTTGTGTCCAAACCATAGCTCATAAGGTGTTCAGTTGGTGTCCTTCTTCAGTTGTACTTGGTTAAGAACATACACAGTTGTACTTACAGCTTCCCTCCAGTATGTCTGAGCAACATTCTTCTGTATCATCAATGTTTTAGCACAGTCAATTATAGACCTATTCCTCCTTTTAGCAATGCCATTTTGCTGAGGTGTCCTTGGTGTAGAGACCTATCTTTTAATTCCATGCTCATTATAGAAATTAGTAAATTCATTAGAGATAAATTCACCTCCTTTATCAGATCTTAAGCATTTTATTTATTTTCCAGTCTCTTTCTCTACCTTAGCTTTATACCACTTAAACATTTTAAAGGCTTCATATTTCTCTTTCAAGAACATAACAGTCATTAGTCTAGTATAGTCGTCAACAAAAAGAATAAAATATCTATCATGAGAACAACTCTGAGTTCTCATAGGACCACATAGGTCAGTATGAACCAACTCAAGTATCTTCTTTGTTGAGTAGTCTTTACTTTTAAAACTAGACTTAGTCATCTTACCTTTCTGACATTTATGGCACATGACATGATTAGGTTTTGTCAAGTTAGGCAATCCTCTAACTCTTTTCTTTTGACTAATCTTGATCATGTTGTCAAAGTTCACATGGCATAACCTTTTGTGCCACAACCAAGCATCTTCATCCTTTATTAACAAACAAGAAGATTGATCCATATCAAGATAGAATAGATTACCTCTGGATTATGTACCAGTTCCGACAAGTCTTCCTTCATCATCATAGATCTTCACCTTTTTTCTCTCAAAAGCCAATCAGTGGCTTGAATTGTTCAATTGAGCCACACTTAACAGATTATAGTTCAATCCATCTACCCAGTATGCATTTTCACATTGTCTTCTATCATTGATCATCAATGAACCTTTACCTCTTACCATACAAGGTGCATCATTTCCCATTCTTACAGATCCTCCATTATATTCAACAAGATGATCAAACTTTTCTACATCATCAGTCATATGATGTGTACAACCACTATCTATGATCCATGTATCATTTTTTCTTACTTTAGAGATCAGTGTTGTCTCTTCTTCCTCTGAGTCATCTTTCATTGCAAAAAATAAACCTTCTATGTCATCATCAGAATCAGATTCAGTTTCAATATATTTGGCTATGTAACATACATTTTTGCCTTTATCATCTTGGTTGTCTCTATTGTTGTGTCAATAGCCTCTGTTGACTCTTCTCCCATAGGTTCCTTCAGATCAGTCTTTGGATCTATCATCATCTTTCTTCTGAGGACATCTAGCAGCAATGTGACTAACTTCTTTACAATTAAAACATGCCAAAGGTAGCTTACCTCTATACCTTCCTTTTCCTTTGAGCAATCTTCTGGCCATAAGAGCTTCAAGCTCATCAAGTTCATCATCGATATTACCATCACTATCATAATTCTTATTATTCCTGCTAGACTTTCCAATCTTCAAAGAAGACATGAAAGTGGATTCAACAGAAGGAACAACACTGTTATCAAAGTTGTTTAATTCAAAGGTTGTAAGTTTACCAATCAGAGTTTCAAGAGTAAGGTTGGATGTAGCTCTTGTTTCATGAATTGCAGAGATCCTGATTGCATAAACTGGCAGCAAAGTTATGATAATCTTTCTTATCACTGTTTCATCATCAATCACTCCATCAGATGCTCTAATAGCATGTACCACCTCTTTTAGTATATTTGAGTATTGTACAATGTCCTCACCTTCTTTCATACTCATATCATCAAATCTGCCTCTTAGGCTTTCAGCTTGGGCTCTTTTGACATTCAGATCTCCACTATATATCAGATTTAACTTGTCCCACATCTTCTTGGTAGTATCACAACCCTTGATGTCTTCAAATTCAACATCGGTACAGGCAGCAACAAGTTCCATCATAGTGATATTGTGTTCATGCATGTCCTTTAGTTGATCAAGAGTTAAGGGACCAGTGGGCAGTTGTATGTAGCCATTCTCCATCAGATCTAATGCAGAATTCCCAATTCCAGATATGTGCAGCTTCATCCTGCTTTGCCATACTGCGAAGTTCTCTTTGTTCAGCTTTGGTACTTCCCTCTTATACATCTTGAGACCTTTGTGCTTAATTCATTATAACTCTATTCTAAGCAACCACTGCTCTGATACCAATTGTTAGAATAACTGAGAGGGGGGTGAATTAGTTATCCAGTGTCCCAAAACAAAATGTATAATTCAAAACAACTTCTTCAATTTCTGCTCCTCGGTAAACAATAATTACTTTCATTGTCTGTGCTTTTACTGATTACCAGTCTAATACTATAACAGTTACTGATCAAATCTAACATGTAACATGCAAAGTATGATAACAAACAAATATCACAATCAACACATAACATAAGAGATTTAACAAGGAAACCCTATAAATGGAAAAACCACCTGGGACTGGCAACCCAAAATTGTTCACTCTTCTGAAGTGAGGTCAGTTAAGACCCAACCCTGTTAAAGGTTTACAAACACATTGTCAGGTGTGACCTTGTTAGAGGATTTTAGACTAGAAGTTATCGTCCAACCAGCATTCACTATGGGGTTGATAGGATAACAATGTTCATTCTATGAATGATACATCATAAGACTTTCAGAGTCCACTCGGTTAAGAGATTTTGACTGTATACAATGGTTAAATATGTAATAGTAAATGATCTGCTTTAATACAACTTCAATTGCAGATTACAGATCAATATTCAGTTCATACAAATCCTTCTGATCAATATTTCACTTATAGATTCAATACTATATCATATATCAACTTACTGTCTGTTAGTAATTTCTCTCTGTAGCTAAGTAATTGTTCTATAGCTTGATTCTTACTTAACCAGTATGATCAGAATGCATGAAAACCTTGTTCACACGATATTCCTACAGTTTCTATTTCTTTCAGCATCATTCCATAATGAAATTCTAGTCTCCTATATAGACGAGTAAATCATTTTCCTCTCCTCCATCAGATTTTTCCGCTTAACCACATTCATAGATTTTGCCGCTTCAAACTTTCTCAGCTGATGTTTCAATAACACGTTTCAATCTACTCCATTAGATCTTCCTTTAATTTTGTTAGTCGTCGATCTTCATAACAAACATTATCTGTTAGCACTGAAATTGAGGTACTTTACAGCTCATCAATCCTATCGGCTAAACTAATCATTTAGTTCATTCTGTTCCACTCGGTTAACAAAGAAGTGCATCAGTGAACATTGCTCAGTTAATACTTCAATCAGTATACACTACACTCCGTTGATGTATACTAGAAATGCTTCATTTACCGACAACACTACTTTGTGTCTTTCAACTCTATACTTCATCATAGATGAATGCAACATAATAAAGTCAATATCATCAAGTCATAGACTCATCAACAAGTTACTCAATGTGTTCCTTATCCTCATCTATCATGTACATCTTTCCCCATGTAGATTTCTCTATTCTTCATCTCTTTCACCTTTCTTCAGATGTCTCGATATAGTAACTTACAAGATAAGTGTTGTCAAACTAGTTGACATCAATGACAACATAATAATAATTTAATCATATTACATATCTAATCAGAAAATCCTTAGTGATCTTTAATCACAGTTTCTTCAATCAGATTCCAAATCAGTTGTAGTCCAACAATCCGAATATGAAAATATACTAAGGTGGGTGCTAAATAAATTTAGAAATTGTACACTAATTGAGTTCTTACAATTTAGTATGGTACATTTATCCCCCACTTTAGTAGGAGTATGAGACAACCTCATGCTCAGAGTAGAGGAAATAAGAGAGAAGAATAAGAAAGAGAGAGAAAGATATGATCATGAGTAAATTATGAAGAGGTAAGGCATCACTAAGTTGAAGGACACAAGCCCCTGACACAAAGGATCTTAACTCAGACAACCATGCATAAAGGGAAAAAATAAAAGACAAAAGACAAAAAAAAGACAAAGGAATCAAATAAGAAGAGGTTAGTACTAAAAAAAATCTAAATCAATTAGTTGAAGAGACCTCGATCATAAATATCTCATCCACTAGAATCATGTTCGGAAAGCTATTGCAAGAGCACAAGTGATCACATGGAAATGTTAAGAACATACAACAAGGATGAATAATACTCCATAAAATAAACCACTATATAATATATGAGAGCATGGAAAGAAGAGAGAGAAACCATAAATCCAACAATCTAGCAAGTTATGTTATGCTAGGTGATCCATGAGAGAGAAGAGAAAGAGTAAAGAGTAGAAAGTCTAGAAAGTTGTGTTATGCTAATTCCACTCATCCTAAGGAGAGAGAAGAATAATTAATGGTATAAAAATATCCGATATGGTAGTCAATTCTACCTTGAAAAATTTGCGCACAAGGCGGCTTACAAAAACTTTGTGCATGGGGAGGCTTACAAAAACTTTGCGCATGAGGTTACTTACTAAAACTTTGTGCATGGGGAAGCTTAGAAAAACTTTTGTGCACTGGGTGAATTAAAAAAACTTTGTGCATGGGGTGGCTTTAAAAAACTTTGTGCACGAGGTGGCTTTAAAAAACTTTGTGCACAAGGTGGCTTACAAAAACTTTGTGCATGAGGCGGCGTATGAAAAATTTGCTCATGAGGAAACTTATGGGATTTGTCTTACAAAAAACAAGGTCTCAATGTGGATCTATAAATTTAGTCTATCAAATGACCAATAAAACTGCATGTAATGCCCACCCTAGTAATCTAATATTTTGGACTGACATGATCATTACATTTAGTATTATGGATTATATGTTTTGTTTATTTTGATTTGATGATGAGACATTTTGAGTATATATTTGGTTAATAAAACTATTTTATGAAAGTAATAAATGATTTATAGTATTAGCATGAGATGTTGTTCATATGTATATGAATACATTATTTGTGAAAATGATTCATTCTTTTTTTTATTGTGAAATTATGATAATTTTGGAGCTAACCATACTAATTCAACTATGCTTTGATAAAGATATTGTCTGATGTGCTTGTGGGATGAGGAGAGGTAGTTGTAGTTACTTCTACATGAGGTCCACACAATGTCACAGTCTCCCTCCTTGTCTGTCATTGTTTTGTATATATATATATGATGGTGTATATGTTCTCTCAGTTTGGTGATGCAAGATGTAGGTACTAGGCATTGACTTCACCTGTCAAAGTGTGCCTTCAAATCCTTTAATCATTGTTGTGTGGAGATATTACCAAGATACTCTCAAGGATTCCCTGTTGACTTAGGTTCCCAGCTAGGAGGTCACCTTAGTTGGGGGTTTGTATAGTATTATGATTTTGTTGATTTTGAGGTTTATGTTTTAGAGTATGTGTTCATTATTCCTTTATATACATGTATTATGCTTTTTTGTCTTTTTAATATAAATTGGATGTATGAATTATGTATTATATATGTGTATGTATGTATGGGTGCACACATATATACCTACACATATATAAATAGTTATGAGATATGTGTTTTATTTGCAAGTATAATTGTATTTGTATGCTTATAGAATAAATGACGAATTATTAAATAAAAATAAAATAAGTGAAATAAGTTCCTTTTGGTAAAACTAGCTTACCTAGGATTTTTGAACCCGAGACCTCTTAGGAGTTAGGCTAGTTAGTTTCCATTTGGGCTATGTGACTTCTTGAGGATTCTTTGCACCTCTAATCTAGTTATGGTCTTCATAGATAAAGTAAGTTAACATGAAAAAATAACAAAACATTTAATTATGTTTACGGGAGTTGTTTTATTTTTTGAAAACCAACTATAGTAGTTGGAGTAGTTGCTTCTCGTAAATCAACTCCTCCAACCATATAGTTGTCTATTTGGAAGGAGAGGAGATTTGGGGGATTGGAGAAAATTTGGAGATTTCTTGAAGATTGATAGTTTTTGGGTTGTTGTATTAATATTCATAGTAGAGATTTAGTAGGGGGTTGGGATATTATCAAAGAAGAAAGGAAATTATTGGTCTCAGAAGGTTTTAGGAAGATTTCGAGGAAGATCATCCATCACCCAAAGCTTGGAAGGATTTGTTGTGGATTTCTCAACCTTAGAAGGGATTTCTCTATAGGATTCCAGGTAGGATCTGGAACCAAGGAAATCATATAGGCAAAGAAGTGATTTCAGATCCTACCTGGAATCCTACAAAGAAAGGCATATTCATATAGGCAAAGAAGTGATTTCAAATCCTACCTGGAATCCTACGGAGAAATCATATTCATATGGTTTTCAAAATTCCTATTTTTAAATAATATGTTGAATTGATTATGTTGTTAGAAAGGCATATTGTATACGAGAAGATTGATGGATTAAATTATAGGATATCTCTTTCAGATTTATTCCTAGGAGGGTTATTACTATATATATGAATGTAATTTAGTGTTTTTCTCTGTGTATGTGTGGTTTAGGGAAGATTATGAATGTTTAGGAAGGATTAGGAAGACCTGGTTGGAGTTTTTCTTCCTTATGTTTTATGTAGATTTTTGGCTATGAATCATTAATTTGTTCTGCTCTTGTTTGATTGGGGATCTTTGGTGAGTTGGAGTGTGGTTGTGGATGTGGTACTAAGAGAAATTAATCAGGTCCACCTCAGGGAACCTTCCTCAGGAAGCCTCCATACTTCACCTTGGTCGTACTTTCTATTCGAGTCAATTCTGAGAACTTTTGAGATAGTTGTCATATGAGCAAACAGGTTTGAATTTGTTTACTCATACAAGACTTTATTGATACTCATATGGACCTGTATGGATACTCGTATGGGCCTTTGAGAATACTTGTATGGGATTTTTGGGGTCATGGGAGTCCATTTTGATCACTTTTGGGCTTGGGGTTTGACCTGTGTTACCTAAACTTTGATCATGTTACTGCTCTACATCATTTCACCCCTCTATATTTAAGGTTTCTTGTGTTTGACATCCTTTCTATGATTCTTTTTATGCATGTGGACAGGGTTAGGAATCATCATGATGGCTTGAGTGCATAGGAGAGTTTCCTAAACCTATGAATCAAAACATTTGAAGTGTTTCCTTATTCTTTTGGCTTGTGTTGGGGTAGGGAACTAGGTACCCTAGGTGATCATCTCACCATAGGTTTTGGAACCCAAATTGGTTGCCAAATGATCCTATGGGTGTGTTTGTAAATCAAGCGACAACCATAAAAATTAACTTGGGAAGGGGGGTTTCAAAAGATAATGAAAGACATATAATGTAAAGTCCACATAAACTTGTTGGAGTACCAGGACCATGGGTAACTACCAAGGTGGATCCTTCACATAAAAAGGGGACCGAGGTTACATGATTTCCAAGGAGGATCCCAATATACAGGCTGTGTGATGATACTCACCTAGATGGTATGCTAGAACCTTAACCTTTTTGTTTAGCATGGTGATATGTTATTGCTAATGTATTTTCTTTTTCCTTTTTGAATTTGAGTGAATTATTCTTTGCCTTGTATTTCCTTAGACCTTGTGAGTACCTTGGTTCTATCTCTTAACATGGGGGGTGGAGCTTCACAAGTTTCACATGGCTGGGTGGTAAATCTCTTTCGAGGTATTGTTTGTGGTTTGTGGCTTGGCTTGGATTCAGATTTACATAATGGTGAAGACTTCTTATTTTGTATCATGTACCATTATTTATTGTAAAGCAAGATGTAAAGATCTAATTGTAAGCCTTCGGGCTATTTGATGTATTTGTATTTGAAATTGAAAGAAAAAAGCAATGTAATCAGGGAGGGATAGTTTTAGGGACATTTGAGGGAACGTTTATTTGTAATTCAAAAGTTGTAATAAAGAAATTTAATTTTATATTCTCTACCCTATCTCTCTTTGAATGATTGAAATGGAAAAATAAAGTAAGGATTTCTAAAATGCAAAGTGTATTATGTTTTGGAAGTATAAATATTGTATGTGTAGATAGGAATAGTTGGAAAAGAAGTAAAAATGAAATGATAAATACATTTAGCTTTGGAAAGAAATAATATGTTCCTATCTCTTCTCTTAAATCCAAAAGTTATGCAAAGTAGAAAAATGAAATGAATCCATTCAGATAGTTAATTGAATTCAATGGTTTTAATGTTGGTAAAAATCAATAAGGGAACCCTTAAGGTCATACTCACTTGTAGGTTTAACCAATAAGATCTTGGTAGTGTTTTTAAAAAAAAAATTAGTTACATTTCTTGTACTTTAGACCTTTTCCTTATGGGTTCCCTAACAAGGACATTACAATACATAATTTACAAATGAGGTCGTATGTATGCCCCCCTCCTTATGATGGCAACATATAACTATGGTGGAATCATAAAGAGAAGAGAACAAGCATACCTACTTCCAAGAATGAGGAGATACCCTTGAGAAAAAAATGTATGCTTGTAACCTTAGCAAAGAGGGAAGACTATTTTCAACCAGGGAATAGATAATTGTGAAATGATATCCGCAAGTGGGATAAAACCTTGAAAGGAAGAGAGATTGGATACAATACATCTACCTTCAAGAGGAGTTATTGAACAAAGATAACATGTCCAAGACAAAGAGGGGAGGAGAATAAGAATGCACCCTTTTTAACCCCCCTATTTATAGGTGAAAAGGGGATTCTTGACGAAGGATGACACACTTTAATCCCTAAAGTAAAGTTAGTTGTTTAGGATGAGCGTATTTTCACAAATGAGGAAGAGGTTGTGATCAATAATCTAGACCTCTTATATAATAGAGAATCCTGAATCAAAATAAAAAATTCCTTATAACAAAAGAATGTCGCATGATAATAAAAAAAATGCCACTATACCAAGGAAAGTGGATCCTTGGAAAGGAAAGGGAGAAAATGAGACCTTGCACCCAAGGGTGAAGACAAGGGAAAAGATAACACATTATAAAGCCTAAGCGATATATCATTTATAATAGACATGCACTTCCAATCAAGAATAAGTTGCTATCAAGGATGTACATCTCATGAAAAGAGAAAATCATAAGACAAATAGATTCATGCAAGAAAGGACATTATGTTATAAAATGATAATGGATTTTTTTGAAAGGAAGAGAGACACCGTGTACTCCCTAAGAGGAATATCATTTATAATAAATATGCTTTTTTAGGTATGAAAAATATTGTTAACAAAGATGATAAATCCTTACATGAAACAAATAATCTCATACAAAAAAGGAATGTATTATAAACAACGACAACCCTCAAAGAGAGAACAATAGGTTCCAGGTAAGGAGAAGGGAAAAGGATGCCACATTGTACAAACTTAATGGAAAAATTCTCTATAATAAATATACACTTCCATGCAAGGAAGAGGTTGTAAACAAGGATGTGAGTTCTCTCAAAGAGAAATATCCTTAACAAACAAGTCCATGCATGAGAGGAAATCATAGTATAAATTATTTAACTAGCAAATAGATAATGGATCCTTTAGGGGTAAAAATGAAAAAGATAGAGAGAAATCTTGCCCCCCAAGCCGAAGAACAAGGGAAAATACTTATTATGTTGCTCAAAATGAACACCATGCAAAAAAAAAAAAACCAAATTATGTAGGTTATTAATATTACACAATGGAGAAAAAAATAATAGGAGAGAGAGATGCTAAGGTATACTTTTGATATCAATAAAAAGAATAAGATTTGTTGTTAAACATATTAAAGATCTATCCACTAAATCTTGACCAAATTTTCTAAATTCAATACAATTAGCAAGAGATTATTTATTGCTATGATGAAAAGGACATAGAAATTCATCATTAATAGGTCTTTGACTCTTTGGGAAAATTATAAAAGGGAAACAAATTTTAGTATCATATTTAATTCTCCAAAATATTCTCTTAGCCAGAGCCAAATGGTGATCAAAAGGAGGTGTGACAATATACAATGTTAGTAAAAGAAAGTCTAAATGAGGTTTATGTTGGTATGAAGAAGGAATAGAATAAGGAAAAGTGGTGGCTTGAGGTATAAATACTAGACTACATCTAGTAACATGTGTAGGAGGATCTATAGAGATTTTAATACATTGTTCATTAATACCAAGACCTTGTGCACTATAACTTTGTTGAGATATAATGTCATAACCCACATTGTAATTGGTTTTTAATATAGAGGGTGAAGGAGATTCATCTTTATATTTATGAAAATGTTTGGTTTAAAGAGGAATAGAAAGAGAAATAATAGGATTCCTATCATTGTTCTCATTTTCTTTAGGAGGAGAAGAAGGAGAAGGTTTATCAAGATCTTGATATCTACTTAATGTTATTCTTGGAGATAAATCGTCAAGAAAATTCTTAACACTGGGATTATGAATAATGCTTTGAGAAAATGAAGATTGTTTAAGGTCATCTAAAAAAGTACATAAACTAGTTTCCCTAAGACTATCCATTAAGGTGGTTTGAGGAGGAGAGGGTCTAGGTCTCACAAAAATGGGATCACTAGAAGTTATATCTCTATCTTCATAATCAATAGGCACCATATGAGGGAGGATTAAGGTGGTTTATGCTAATGTATTATTTAGGTTGATCAACAAACACCTTTATGCAATCAATATCCTCCATGCATTTTGTTAAAAAATGAATGAGAAAACCACATTAAATATTGATAAAAGTCTTGGAACATGCCTTATAAGGAAGAAAGATATATTTGAAAGTCTCATAATACCATATGAAAGAACACCATAAGGAATATATACATCATTAAATTCACTCCATGTTATTGATCAAGGGAAGTAAGGAGAAATGTACCAACATAAGTTATTAGACACCAATCTAGTTTATAAAACTCCATAAAAGATATCCAAATCATATTTAAATATGTAAAGGAGATCTAATACCAAATTAGAAGTGGAAATGTCATGTTTTAGGTTCACCAAAATACATAGTGGGAAAAGGTAGGTAAGATACACACAGGACTTTGTCCACCTTTCCTTAATGCACAATCAGAAGGAAGATGACCCAATAGGCTCAACCGAGGCTTAAGCACTAAGTGAGTGCAATGATCCTTCAATTTTATGATTAAGAATGAAATAGATTTAGTGAAATGATCTAATTATGCAAGATAAATGATTAAAATAATCTAAATTAAGTAGTTTCAGGAAAATACAGACTGACAGAAACAAACAAGAACCCGCTATTACTAGAAACAAAAAGTTAGAAACTGTACTAGCCCGCACACTGAATCTGAATTTGTTCTATCAAGAATAAGAAGCCTTGGGTTTTTCCTCGGTTTCAGTTTCAAACTTTTTAATCGGACCTATACTTTCTAGATCTAGTCTCGACAGTCATACTACCTATACTTGCACTTAGAAAAAACAAGGAAGAAGGTTGGATAGAGGGGTTTGCCTAAATAAAACCCCTATCTAGAATAAACCTTGAAATCATATAAAAGAAATGAAAACATGGTATCATATAGAAGAGGCTAGATCTGAAAAATAGAACTTATCATATCTTGATAATGCAAATTCTTCTTTGAATGTGATCAAGTATGTTGATGTAATAGCTTTGACTTAACACAAAAACCCAAAAGGAAATCATGAAAGATAAAACCTCATGTAATGAGTGTTGTAATTCATTGCAGTATTGGATTGAGAAGAAGAAAGATGTAGATGTGGGGTATCTCCTTCCTTGATAGATAACTCCTCTACTTGGCCTTCAATGAAGGAAAGAATCTTGATCCATCTAGAAGAACACCTTGAATGCTTGAGAAGAAGTTTGGATCTTGAATGTTTGAATGCTTGATAATATTGATCATGGTTACCAAAATGAGGAGAGATAGGGTGTTTATATACCTCTCACAACATCTTGTGGGTTAAAACTATTGACTTGGTGGTTAGCACCTCCTTGGAGATTCGTGACATGGCTTAACCGCCTCCCGTGGATCGGGTTAAATCTGGCATTTGTATCGGGCATTGAAAGTTTGAGCTTTTAGTGCAATGGTAAATGATTCCAACAATTGGTATCAGAGCCTTGGGTCATGGGTTCAAGTCTCCCTTCAATGGGTGCTGAAGGCTTAGTTAGTGCTGAGGGGGAGATTGTTGACTTGGTGGTCAGCACCTCCTTGGAGATTCATGACATGGCTTAACCACCTCCCATCGATCGGGTTAAATCTAGCATTTGTATTGGGCATTGAAAGTTTGAGCTTTTAGTGCAACGGCAAATGATTCCAACAAAAACACAAGTAGGTCAATTGTATATCAAAATATCCCACTATACCTCTAAGATAGGACCCCAGATCCAATTTGGGCATGATCCTTAGGGGATAAAATCCTAGGAATTATGTTCCTAGGAACACAACACCTTGAGTGTTTTATTACTAGGACAAAATTTCCTAGTAATTATGTTCCAGCCAATCAGAGCTTAGTTTGGAACCACGGGTCTCAGATAATCAGGGTATGCTAGATTATAAAGTACAACCATTTCTAAGATTGGGGAAGAACACACAAGCCACCATTGGTAACATAGGGCCTAGGTGATGAAATTAATTATGTTATTGAAGGGAAAATAAAGGAGCACACTTAGAAATAAGGGATTACCTCAATAATTTAGGTTTATGTTAAGTGTCATATTAAGTCCCACTATGAAAATACACTAAGGTGGGTGCTAAATAAATCCATAAATTATACACTAATTGAGTGCTTACAATTTAGGCTGGTACAATAATATTTCTCATCTTATTGATAATTAAACCTGACAAAGATTGTGCTCAAGATCTTGGTCTCTTTCATACTAACATTAGTGTTGAGACATCTATTCCCATTCCTATCTCATTACCTAGTATTCCTACATATACTCCACCTCTCATGACTACACCCATTTTTAACATTAATCCTACACATGTTAGTCTTGGAAGCATTCATAATCCTATAATTCCTCCTCCTTCAAGTGTTCCATGTATTTCTAAACCAACATCCACTCTTATTGACAATAATGTGTCATTTCATATTCTAGTGCTTCTTCCATTTTTCATAATATTCCAACATTTCCACAGATGTCTAATACCAATCTTTCCACTGAATCCACTATCAATACTCTTGCTCAAACTATGTCATCCTTGCAACAACAAATTGCCTCTATGACTAAATCCAAATCCAATATTCCCACTTGTGATACTGCTAGTGTTTTGTCCTTAGAAGTCATTCATGTCATTATCCCTCAATACATAGAAATACCTCACTTGGAGACTTATATTGGAAAATGTGATCCCTTGACTCATGTAAAGACATTTCAAACATTGTGCAATGATTTCTCTTATGATCATAATCTTATGGCTAAATTATTTACTATAACACTTAGAGATAAGGTTTTGCAATGTTATTGTTCTTTACCTCCTTATTCTATTGATTCATTTTAAAAACTTGCTAATTATTTTAATCAACAAATTTAAAACAATACTAGTCCTAACATTTCTTTGACTAATTTAATACGTTGTAAACAAGGTGTTAAAGAAAAAGTTATTGATTTCATCAGTAGATTTAAATATTTGCATCTTCATATTTCTTATCATGTGCTTGATATTGATATTCGGGGTATTTTAATTTCTAATTTGCAAAAAAACATTAGAGATAAGAGTATACTTTTTGAATTCACTTCTTTTATTCAATTATGTGTTTTGCTTCATAATGATTAGCTTCAAATGAGTCAATTTGAGAGCACCAATCCAATGAATTTGATTAATAAGAGTGATGTTGCATCCAAACCCTTCCAAAAGTTTGAAAAACCTAAATGCTTTATCAAGATCAACAATTCATCAAACAACATTGATGTGCAAGTGGAAGCCACATCCAAAAGTGTGGCTCCTTTGTCATCTATTTTCAAACCATCTCATAATTTTACACCTCAATTTGAATTTTTGTATAATGTGATGTTGAAGTTGATTAATAATAATGTTTTAACACTTCCTCCCATTAAATCAATTGATCCATCCAAAAAAACATCTAAATCCTTTGATCCCGAAGCCTTTTGTCAATACCATCGTCAACCTAGTCATGATACTAAGAAGTGTTTCTATTTAAAGACTATTGTCCAAGACCTTATTGATTCTAATGCTATAATTTTTTAGGGTGTTAATGATCAAGTAAACAAAAATTTTCCCCTCCCAACAAAAAATTGTAAATCTATACCAATCCCTTACCCTCCCATTCTACCAATACCATCAAGTCTACCCATTCTTTACCTTCTTCTTCCACTAATTATATTGTTGACTCTCCCACTATTGTGAATTATGATAATACATGTACCGAGGTAAAAAAATGTTGTCAATCTTATTGATCAACCAAAACCTAAGCTTTGCATTACATTTGATTCTAAGGAGACTATTAGGGTACCTTATGGTCCTCTTTCCATTGTTTGCAAAAATTAATGGGTCTTTCATCTCGTAAAGTCCTTATAGATCCTACTTCCATGGTATATGTTATCACTGAAGAACATATTTACACCAAGATACCTCCATTGTGACTCCTATAACAAATTAGATATGATGATTAAACTTTAAATGGTTTTACTTGTCTAACCCATGGTTCCATTACCTTACCCATTGAAGTTGGTGATAAAACCTTAGATGTTACCTTTTTTGTCACCCCAACTTCTAATCAATTTCAAGTTTGACTTGGCCTTCCGTGTCTTACTTTCATGAAAGCTATTGTCCTCCCATATCTAATAAGTGCTTGAAATTTCTCCACAATGGAGAAATCATCACAATTAACCATAGTCTCTATACACCTTTAGTGATTTTTAGGAACTTTGACCTTGAGTTATTTTAGCCTAGCATGGCCTAACCAATCCAACCTTGCCAAGATTAAAAAATTTAAGGCCAAAAAATTTGTGAGCTTACCAATCTAAGGTAGTCCCATCTCCTTGCCTAGACCTGGACTCCTTCCTATACCTTCCATACCTCTTATTTATGCTTCAATCCCACCACCTATATCCTAAAAATCCCCCCCTTCTTCTATCTCTCAACCCAGTGAGGGTCTTTCCATTATTCCTTATAAAGAAGGGAAAAGGACCCGATCTTGATTGATCCTAACCAATCAATCACCAAACACACACAAACCAAGCAGAACCATGTAACTGATTATCATCGTCCAAGATGCTATATTAGGGAATATGAGGTTGCCTTCCCTAGATAATTTGCTCTCTAAGACACCTTGTAATGTCTTGATTCCCTTGACTAGCTTGTGCATAACCCAAGGGGAGAACGCTAATTTAAAGTAAATGAAATTAAATAAACACGACAATTATATTAATATGAGAGATTCTATAATGATTATTCTAGATGAGAAGATACTCTTGATGATGATTATAATAATGAGTCTAATGCAAATGATGTTAATTCTAGAGATTTTGATGATATGTATGAGCTTATTGATGTTAATCATGACTTACCTACTATATTTTCAAAACAATTATCCCTAGCTCCTAGTGAAAAACAAAGTGACTCATCATCAGACCGTGGTCCTTGTTTGGAACTTGTGATGGCTCCATCTATCATACTCGACATTACACCTCTTTCATGTTTCCTACCTTCCCTAAATGATAAGAACTAAGATAGGGGGCATGCAATATGCTTGACTATCTCCTCTACTATGATATATTATTTTATGTGTTGCTTGTTTGTGTTGTGCTTCCTCTATGATGTGTTGCTTGCTATATATTTTATTTGGATACCTCTAAACAACCATTGTTGCTTCGTTGGCCCAAGGTGATAAATGAATTTACCTATTGTGACATTCCTCTATTTGTATATTATTTCTTTTATATATTGTATACATGTTATGTTGTACATGTGCTATTGTCGTAAATATATATTTGCATTGTCTGTTAGGGTTTAGGCATATATGAGCAATAACCAATATTAAGATAATGCATAAATATGAAAGAAAAAAATACAATAATACAAAGAATTTAACGTGGTTCACCCAATATGGGCTACATCCACCATTTATATTTTTGGACTCCATAATGTAGACCCAGAAAGAAGCCTTTTGTTTGTATAGATCTTATGTGATCTTCTTCCATTGTTATTTTAGTTCTACTACCTTTGTGGGATGATTGCCAAATTTTTTTTGATGTAATTATTGATATTCATGAGTTATCATATGATCCTACTGAAGAGCTAGTATATCTCTTTTGTGCTCTATTTATCATGTGCTTCATTTATTTTGGTTTGTCCTTCATTGGGGGCATCTCATGGTGAAAAAGTATGGTAGGTGCATACATGCTTCGTTAAAGCCATTGCTCCCCATTAAGGCATTTGCATTCACTTTAAAAATAGGGGCATACACGTCGCTCCTTATTTCACATTTTACACACACATACACAACAATTCATTTTGTTGCTTTCATGACCTAGGAGACAATACTTTCCTTGGATTCATCTCCTTTACATTGCACTATCATGCCTAGTGCATTATTTAGTGGATTTCCTAATGGACAATGCTTCACTTGGTTATCCTTTTCATTCAATTGACTAGTGTAACATAGCTTGCTAGACCTTTATTTCCATATTTCATGTAACAATATATATTCTCTTCACATCTCCCATAATAAGTCAAAACCTTACTAAGCTAGTTGGTCATGTCTTTTCCTTTCTATCTGTCTTTTTGAGTTTGATTTTTTTAATCTTGGTTTTGGATTTTATGAGGACCTAAGTCCACTTGGGGGCTTGGTGTCTACTTATCTTCTTTACCCTGACAATTTTTTTTATAATGCGTTGAACTACTTTGTCATAATCATGAAGTAATTTTTACACTCCAGCTAAAGTGGGGGCTAAATGTACCATCCTAAATTGTAAGCACCTATGATTATATACTCAATTAGGCCTTATTTTTAGTGTTCTTGATATTTTCATGTTCATTATGCTTGATCCAACCCACATTGCCTACATTTTTGCTTTCTCTCTGCATTCTCAACTTTCAAAACAAGTTTCATAACTTCTCAGAGGGAAAGGTCACCTCAACCAACCTATTCCTTGATATTTCCCAAATTCAAATGGGGGACCCGTCTCATTGGTTTATGGAAATTTCTAGATTCTCGTAAGCTTCTATCTAGTTTTGAGCCCCAAAATATTATGAGAGGTGAACCTACTTATTGTTATTGGACATAAGAAGACAAGTTGGAATTCAAGAGATCTCCTATAATTTTGCATTCAAAGAATTCTCAAGAAAGATTTCAAGCATCTAAATCATCCTTAAAGATAATCTTCTCTATTGTAGAAAGATTCTCTCCCATGATGGCCAAGGTAAAGGAGACCTCAATCAAGTAAGAAGATCATTTATCCATTCATTCATCCATCCATTATTTAAGGCAAGAGACAATCAAGCATAACAACATTGAAGATCTTTAAGGAGTATTTTTAGATCTATGCATTTGTGAAGGGCATCCTTGGTTCTTCTCTACATTCTAAGATTCAAAGACTACATACAACTATATTTAAGCAACATTACAAGCATCTTCGTAGACATCATGATCTCAATATTTGTTTATGAATGTATATGCATTTATATTGTAGATCTAATATCTACTTTACATATACAAGCTTTCCTTTTTCATTTTTATTTCAAGGTTGATTCCTCGACTAGAGTTTGACTAAGGCAAAACCATTTCTACACTAATATCTTCCTCATTTTATGTGTACAGGTACAGGTGGTGTTCGCACCAACTCAAAACTGAGAAGTTTAAGACCTCACAAATAGCCTGTGATTGAAAACAATCAATATTGTAGGGAACAAGTCAGCTTAGGTGACCTAATTCTAGGACTAGGCCATCCAAGGTGACATATTCCATCCAAAACAACTTCAAATCAGTTTTTCAAGTTAGTACAACCTCTGGACTTTGTTTCTAGTTATCGTACAAAGCTATCTATTTTTTGTCAGATTGTGTATTATGTAACTTGTCACCTTTTGTCTATTTTCTCCTTATATCTTGCATCATTTGATCACATCTCATTAATCAATTTCCCCTTACACAATGAAGGATCATTGCAACCTTCTTAGCGCTTTAAGTCTCGCTTGGGCCTAGTGGGTCATCTTCCTACCAGTGCAATAAATAATTAGTTAGATGTTGCATTAGAGAACCACTCTATAACCCCTATTATTGCCTAACCATTTTTATCAATGTTACAATATATATAGATATAGATATATATACACACACACATATACATAATATACATATATATACATATATATATATATATATATGTATATATATATATATATATGTATATATATGTATATATATGTATATATATATATACATATACATATACATATACATATAGATATATATAGATATATATATATATATGTATATATATTTATATAATATATATATATATATATTG